>PVIA01003757.1:103363-158431 GCA_004024845.1 Tonatia bakeri
AAAAAAAAAAAAAAAAAAAAAAAAAAAAAAAAAAAAAAAAAAAAAAAAAAAAAAAAAAAAAAAAAAAAAAAAAAAAAAAAAAAAAAAAAAAAAAAAAAAAAAAAAAAAAAAAAAAAAAAAAAAAAAGGCCCAAATGAAAGAACAGATCAAAGTTCCAGAAAAAACAGAACTAAGCAATGAAGAGATAGCCAACCTATCAGATGCACAGTTCAAAACACTGGTAATCAGGATGCTCACAGAACTGGTTGAGTATGGTTGCAAAATAAAGGAAAAAATGAAAGCTATGAAAAGTGAAATAAAGGAAAATGTACAGGGAACCAACAGTGAAAGGAAGGAAACCAGGACTCAATGGTTTGGACAAGAAGGAAGAAATAAACATTCAACTAGAACAGAATGAAGAAACAAGAATTCAAAAAAAAAAAAAAATGAGGAGAGCCCTGGCTGGTGGACCTCAGTGGACTGAGTGTGGGCTGCAAACTGAAGGGTCATTAGTTCGATTCCAAGTCAGGGCACATGCCTGGGTTGTGGGTCAGGTCCCCAGTGAGGGCCATGTGAGAGGCAACCACACATTGATATTTCTCTCTCTCCCTTTCTCCCTCCCTTCCCCTCTCTAAAAATAAACAAATAAAATCTTTTTAAAACATGAGGAGAGGCTTAGGAACCTCCAGGACAACTTTAAACGTTCCAATGTCCAAATCATAGGGGTGCCAGAAGGAGAAAAGGAAGAGCAAGAAATTGAAAACTTATTTGAAAAAAAATAATGAAGGAGAACTTCCCTAGTCTGGCAAAGAAAATAGATTTCCAGGAAGTCCAGGAAGCTCAGAGAGTCCCAAAGAAGTTGGACCCAAGGATGCACACACCAAGGGACATCATAATTACCTTACTCAAGATTAAAGATAAAGAGGGAATCTTAAAAGCAGCAAGAGAAAAGGAGACAGTTACCTACACAGGAGTTTCCATGAGACTATCAGCTGATTTCTCAAGAGAAAACTTGCAGGCAAAAAGGGGCTGGAAAGAATATTCAAAATCATGAAAGACTAGTACCTACACCCAAGATTACTTTATCCAGCAAAGCTATCATTTAGAATGGAAGGTCAGATGAAGTGCTTCCCAGATAAGGTCAAGTTAAAGGAGTTCATCATCACCCAACCCTTATTATATGAAATGTTAAAGGGACTTACCTAAGAAAAAGAAGACGATCAAAAATATGATCAGTAAAATGACACCAAACTCACAACTATCAACAATCAAACCTAAAACAAAAACAAAAACAAACCATGCAAACAACTAGAACAGGAACAGAATCCCAGAAATGGAGATCACATGGAGGGTTATCAGTGGGTAGGGGCAGGGTGTATTGGGGGAAAAGGTACAGGGACTAAGAAGCATAAATGGTAGGTACAAAATAAATAGGGGGAGGTTAAGAATAGTGTGGGAAATGTAGAAGCCAAAGAACTTATATGTACGGCCCCTGGACATGAACTAAGGGCGGGGGGAATGCATGTGGGAGGGGATGTGCAGGGCAGAGGGGAATAAAGGGGGAGAAATAGGACAACTGTAATAGCATAATCAATAAAATATATATTTTTTAAAAAAGTATTTCTCTCACACATTGTTTCCTTCCTCTTTCTCTCCTGCTTACCCTCTCTCTAGAAAAAAATAAATTAAATTTAAAAAATGGTCAAGATGGTCTTATATTAGGTTTTTTAATCATAATTTAAAATAAATAAATATGATAAATACAATAAATAAAATAATAATAGAACCCAAGAGAAATTGCAAGGTAAGTGTTAACGGGAACTTGATGACTGCAAGTTATTAACCTATTTCAATTTCATTAGAAAAAAATTAGTGTGATTTTGGGACCTATTCCATAAGGTATTTATGAAGGTTAAATGAGATAATGCATATGAAATTAGCAAATGCTTAGCACACAAACTACATAGTTGGGAAAAATATCAGCAGCTTGTGAAAAATAAAAAGTCTGTTTGACAGTACGACTAGTATAATTCCGCTTATGTAAAAACAAAGACCTCTGGCTCTGACCGGTGTGGCTCAGTTGGTTGGGCATCATTCCCCAAGGTGAAAGGCTGCCAGTCTGATTCCCAACAGGGGCACATGCCGGGGCTGCAGGTTCTGTCCCTGGTCAGGGTGTCTACAAGAGGCAGCCAGTCAATGGTTCTCTGCCACATCACTGTTTCCCTCTCTCTAAAAATAAATATATTTTTTAAAAATCCCAAAGACCTCCACATGTGTGTTTGTGTGTTAACACGTGTGAGTAACATAATGATCTTTAAACAAGAAGATGGAGAAAATATACCTTAAATTTTAACAGTGGTTCTCCTAAAGAAGTATTTTAGGATTTGAGTACATGAAAGAGAAATTTCACTATTACTATAAGTAAAAACATAAAATTATTTGAATGTTAATATCAACCATATTTTATGCTTTAAGTAGATAAAAAATATTGTGTCCTGACTATACACACAAATAGAAGTGAGGCACACAGCTTGGCACAAATCATATCTTCACTTTCAAAAGGATGTTTACTTAAGAAAATAAGTCATCAGGCAGACAACTGTACTTGAACAGTAAAAAAAACCCATAAATATGGCATAGCTCAGTGGATTGAGCGTGGGCTGTGAACCAAAGCATCGCAGGTTCGATTCCCAGTCAGGGCACATGCCTGGGTTGCAGGCCACGGCCCCCAGCAACCGCACATTGATGTCTTTCTCTCTCTCTCTCTCTCCCCTTTCCCTCTCTAAAAATAAAAATAAATAAAATCTTAAAAAAACATAAATAAAGAAGTTTTCATTAAGAAATAAACAAATTATGTATAAACTAAAAAAATAAAATAAAATAAAAAAGAAAATACATCATCATGTAAGGTAGGTGGACTGTATGTTCAGAGCCAAGCAGACGATACAGACACAAAGCCCATACAAGATTTCAGTGGGGGGAGCCATCACTAATGGCAGATAAAGCTGAGAAGCACCTGAGCAAAAGACAGAGCACCAGTCTGGTCATGAAGCAAAGGCTTAAATAGGGAGAGGAGGAGGGAGTTGGCATCTCAGGTAGAGGGAGGGTGAAGAGAAGAAACAGATGAGAATGCCTTGGACATCCTCACTGAACAGGGCTGGGAGGTCTGGACTAGACAGACAGGACATGTTATCTAGTATAAGAAATGCAGTTGAACCAGCTGCAGGGACTCGAATGCTGGGAATCTGACTTTAGCAGGTAGAACACAGAACCACTGAAAGCTCTCCAGCCCAGGAGTAATAGATGCAGATCAATACTTTGGGAAGATGAAGCTGTCTGTGGCTCACAGGAAACACTGGGTGGTGGAGAGACAGGGAGCAGAGCTAGGTGAAGAAGAAATCAGTGTATTCTAGGTGAGTTTGTGGAAGCCTGATCTCCAGCAAAAAAATTAAAAGCAGAAAAGAAAGCACAAATGACATTAGATTACTGTCATTTGTGCTGTACTGGTCAGGCATTGATCTAAGTGATTTATATGTTTATGTAATATATGTATACATTTATAACACACATATAGATATATGTAATTCATCTAATTCTCACAACAGCCCTATAAAATAGATACCATTATTATCTGATTTTCCAGAAGAGAAAACTGGGACCTAAAGAAGTTCAGTTACTTGCCCAACATTGCAAAGTTAAAAAGTGGTAGAGAGCTCTCATTTGTAACCACTACACTAGAAGCGAGGACAAGAAGAAAGAGGAGGCAGAACTTCACCACAGTCTTCACCAAGAACTACACCTGGCATGTAAGAAGGAGGACAAGTCCAAGTTTATTAGCCTATGGGATGGAGAGTGCTAAGCTTCAAAGGACGAAGGGGACTGCATCAAAGCGGTTCTACAGAGAAGACAGCAGATGTCCAACATCAACTCTTCTCCTAGTCTGGGAGGCAGAAGTACAGGTCCTTTTAAGAATCTGATGAGCCCTGACCAGCATCACACTGTAAAGTGAGGGGTCACTGGTTTGATTCCCAGTCAGGGCACATGCTTAGCTGTGGGCCCGGTCCCTGGTTGGGGTGCGTATGAGAGGCAGCTGATTAATGTTTCTCTCACGCATTGGTGTTTCTCTCCCTCTCTTTCTCCCTCCCTTCCCCCCTACCCCCATAAAACTAAATAAATAAAATCTTTAAAAAAAGAATCTGATGAAACAATGGGCCTTCTCAGTAGGAAAAAAAAAATACACACACACCAACAAAACATCACACACAATTTCAGTAGGTTCATGAACTCCAGGTGAGTTTTGCCCTAAATATACTGTGTAAACAACTCAGTAACAAACGTTTCTGTAGTAGAAATTTTATTTCCATTCATAAAATATATCACTAAATAGCTATAAAAGTTACATATTATTTTAAAACATAGATTTAAAAAATCACATTAGCTTTTCCTTAGCAAAATGCTTCTGTTTTATGTATTTACAAGAATATACTATACTTTAGGTACACAATTTTCCCTCAAGCCAGCCTGAGAAGGCCTCTGCATGTAGGTAGATGCTCCAATAAGCTCTTCCTGCCTTGTGCAAATTCAATTTTACAAAAGTTCCTTTGAAAACAAGAGTAAATACAGAGAACTTGTAGAGAAAAAGTCCAGCGAAGCAGCAGTTGAGAATACATTTTCTTTTAGTGGTAAAGTTAATCTTGTTTTGGTGATCGATAACCTGTTGCAGGTGGGCAGGTGTGGGGAGGAGTCCTTAAGACTAAATTGTTTCTCTATGAGTCTTCGGTGTGGTCCTGAGGAGAGGGTAGCCCTGCATCCACCTCTCTGCCGTAAGGTCGCCTGTTTTGGTAGCCAGAAGGACGTTTGGAAACATGGCCATCCATATTCTGATACATCTGAATATGGGAAAGAGACAGAATGCCCATCATCTGAGGAAGACTTCCCATGTCATGTGCCTACATCACAAAGTATTACTTGCCTTCAGTGTGCACAGGCCTTAGAGGCTATTCTGTGTATTAACTGACAAAGCAATTTTGGTCCTTATATTAATGGAGAAATCGAGTCATAGTCAAATATTTTATTTCATTATTGTTTCTACTTTTAGATATGATATCTTCATCTAGAAAACCTAAAACTATGAAGAAAAACCACAAAAGAGAAAGTCCACAAAAAAGATATTTGCTCATTACACAAATAATATAGGGGACTGATTCTTCAGTTCTCACTTGGGAATTTAGTGACTTTTAATTGCTTTTTTAAATTATTTTCTATAAAAATGAAAATAGCTCTACTTTTCTGTCTGGTTATCAAATTAATACATGTTCATGTAGATAATACAAGCAATATAGAATGTTCTATAGAAAAAGTAAGACCATCAGAGGTACTCTCCATTATAGATAGCTTGCTATGCATGCACACGAATTTGTGTCAGCCAGCTCAGACTGCAGATTCTATTTCAGAACCTTATTTTGAATTACTAGTGTGTTGTTTATATGTTACATGTATCAACTATGTTCATTTTACATGCTACATATTTCACTATTTACTAAACATGAACACATATCTTTTTATTATTTTAAGTACATTTTATTGATTATGCTATTATAGTTGTCCCAATTTTTTTCTCCCCTTTATCCCTCTGCACCCTGTACCCTCCCCTACCAGTCTCCCCCAACTTTAGTTCAGGTCCATGGGTCGTACATATAAGTTCTTTGGATTCTCTATTTCTTGTGCTGTTCTTAACCTCCCTTGCCTACTTTATGCCTACCAATTATGCTTCTTATTCCCTGTACCTTCCCCCCTATTCTTCCCCTCTCTCTTCCCCTCCCCACTGATAACCCTCCACATGATCTCCATTTCTGGGATTCTGTTCCTGTTCTAGTTGTTTGCTTGGTTTTTGTTTTTGTCTTTTAGGTTCAATTGTTGATAGTTATGAGTCGGTTGTCATTTAAAAACATGGAATACTTCACAAATTGCATGTCATCTTTGCGCAGGGGCCATGCTAATCTTCTCTGTATTGTTCCAATTTTAGTATATGTGCTGTTGAAGCAAGCACTAAACACGTATCTTTTTAATGGCAGCCTAGGGTTCTATAGTACTGATGTACCATAATTAAGCTTCTGATGGACTGTTTATATGATATAAAGTGAAAAAGTGCACACGTGACCATGTCTGTCTTTGGGAGAATTGGGGGAGGTGACCAAAGGGGATGCACAGTTGATTTGTGATACACTTGACCTGGGCTGCCCTGCGGAAGTTTCCTTATTTCTACTCCTATCAACTGTGTGTGGGAAGACTTTTTTCTTAGAGCCTTACCGACAGGGGGTAGTAACAATCTTTCTAGTCTCTAGTCCTTTGTCCAGCAACCTGTTGTAGCTCCCTACCTATCTGCATATGTTTCATGATAAGCAAAGTTAAGCATCTTTTTCTGTTTTCAATGGCTTTTTGCATTTAATTGTGAATAGTCTGCTTATCTCCTTTGCCCTTGTATATTGGGCTGACATGTTTTCCTTATTATTTATAAGAACTCCTTATGAGGTAGAGATGGTGCATTCTTTAAGTTTGACAGACTCCTCCACTTCCCCACTCCTCGCTGCTGTCTTTGTTGTTGTTCATTTGTTTTAGACAGTCAGTTATAGTGTTAAATGAATGGACTGTTTCCTACTCTGAATTTTTCTTTCTAGAAAAAAAAAATACATATATCCTTTCTGCCCAGTCCGCATAACGACAGTGAGCCTTTGCCCTTCAGAATGAATGGTAACAACACATCTTTTCTGTGGACCAGACCTGGCAGTTGGTTGCACTGCCTTCACAGTCTTGTTCCTCCCACGCCCTCACTCCCTCACCCAGTGCTGTAGCCACAACCAGTTATTTCCCATTCTAATTTCCCAACGTTGACCCTTTATATTACCCGTCCAGCGTGGAACACACTACTAACCCTCCATTCTCCAATGGCCAAAATACTATGCATTCTTCACCGTAGTTCAAAGACCTCTGCAAATCCATACCTAACCCCTAGCAAGTAAAAATCACTCAACCCTTTTTCTTTACTCAAACAGCTCATTTCTTGTTTCTCTCTATTACTCTTCTTTCAGTTTATTTCATAGTTTCATTAACTGTTTACGGGTCATCTGTTCAATAGCTTATAGTCCCTTGGGGGCTTTCTATGTCCCCCAACCTGTTGGACATAATTTCCTAACAATAACTTTGTTTCTATATGTGATTTTTAGAAAGTCAGAGCAGGAGAAGGGGACACTCACCATCTACACAGGCCTTGAGAGAGACACAGAATTGAAAACGGATGCTTAATAATTTTAAAACAGAAGACAGACAATTCATTTAAAGAATCAGAATTATAATTTAAGTAACATTTACTGAGTAACTACTAAGTACCCACTATGTGCTAAGTCTTTTCACATATCTCACCTTAAGTATTCCTTACAACTTCACAAAGGTTTGTTAATCCTATATTTCAGATAAGCTCTGAGATCCCAGAAAAGGTGAAGTGACTTAAGTCTTATTAGAAGCAAATGATGGAGCCAGGATTCTGTAGGTATACAGAATTCAAGGTAGTATCTTTTGCTCACCTCACCTAGGTGACGGCTCCTTTTGCTGCACCAGGTGGTACTGATAAGGGGAAGAGTCCTCAAAGTAATTCCATGTTCCCGCAATTCAGGGATCATCTAGCTTAACCCATTCTATAGGTGAGAAAACTAAGGCCCAGAGAAATAAACTGATTTGCCATAAAGCACACAGCTATCAGTGGGCAGAACAGTAGAGCTGGTGTTTGGCTCTCACAGCTCTGGGTCCATGTTCTTCCCACTCTACTACGTTGCATGATTGCACTGTACAAAGCTTCACGTTGAATTAGGAAAGGTAGGCCAGGGATTGCGTTTTAGTTAGTTGTCTAGTCTTCTGCACCTGATGCTTAAAAGCATTTAATTTCTTAGTCCATTGGCTGATATTTTCAGGAAAAGCCTCCTTCCCCCCTAATCATTTACCAATAAGTATGTCTCACCTATACTACCTTTCTCTTTTTTAAAATTAAGTTTAATTTTTTTGTAAAAGTGTTCAATTACACTTGATGTATAATATTATATTAGTTTCAGGCGTATCAGCCCACATAACTTTTAGAGTGACCAGGACAAGTTGGGGTGAGGAAGGCAACTTGGTGCCTTTGGTTCTTAGGAAAAGAGCAAAGAGTGTGCTCACTGCTTTCCTTCTCGCCACAGGGGAGAAAGTGCTGCCACATACCGCGTCCTCTGCTTCCGCCAGCTGACATCCCAAACACGAAGTCAGGTTAGGGAAGGACGGCCTTTTCCTTGAGTCAAAAGCCCAGCAGGACTGCATTATAAAGTATCTGTAAGAGTGACAGAGCAGGCAGCAAGATGAGGAAATCTGAACAAAGAAATAGGAAGCATTTTTCACAGAATGAAATATCACTGATCGCCAGGGAGCTGCTTGTTTACGGCATGCTTGTTTTGTAGCAAGTACTCGACTAGATTTTGAACTTATATCAGAAAGGACAAATGCAACAATAAACAGAAATATATTTTAAAAAATACAACATGAACCAGAAGTCAGGAGATGGAGTCTTATCACCCTCATGGATCCCTCAAGCAGAGGAACTGAAACCCAGAAGTGAGAGTACCTCGGGGCAGGAAAGGTTCAGTTTTGTTCAGAACTACCCCCCAACCCCTCTGCCCCCCACCCCCTCCACCAAACACAAAGGAAGAGCTTTCTTTTTTTAAGAGGAATCATATAAGCTTTGCAGTAAGAAGTTTTACTTTTTTTTGTCATGCATTGGGAACTAGACAGACCGCACATTTCTGATTTCAGCCACTTTACAGCCTGTGTGAACTTACATTTCTTCTGTAGCATAAAATGGCTGGTCCATTTTAAATCCACTCTGAATGAGTTTATAAAAGTTAGCATCAACTTGAATGCCAGGGTAAGGATTGACACCTGAGGAAAACATTGGGGAGTGTAAGCATTTACTCATTCTTCATTAGTTTATTCAGTCACTCAATAAACAGGCATGCATGGTGAGTGCCCGTGGGCCAGACACTGAACTATGCCAGGCTGCTATAGGGTGAAGCCATGGTTCCTGCTCTCAAGTGGGGTACAGGCTGAGGACAGAACTGTTGACACCAGCAAGTAAAACCCCAGGTGGCACCTGTTGCAACAGAAGTAAGGTTCAGGAGATCTGGGTGCATTCCAGGTGGCATTTCACCCACTCTGACATGGGAACTGGGGGGCGGAGAGGGACAGCCCGTCCTGAAGCCCCAGGCCCAGACAGGGCAGCAAACTGTCAAACTTACCGAGCGAGAATATCTCCCAGAGTAATATTCCATATGACCAGACATCACTCTTAATTGTGTAGATCCCTTCGAACAAGCTTTCAGGAGCCATCCACTTCACAGGCAGGCGGGCCTGTGGAATATCCAAGAGGAGATCAGTGGTGAGGATTCCACGGGGACAGTCATTACTTCTTATCTACTGTGAGCTAGAAAATAAATTTTATCTTTCTAAGGACATTCTTCATGCTTACTTGAGAAAAGCTATTCCTCACGCAGAAGTGTTTCACTTAAAATTAACATTCTAATGTAGTAGCCTTAAAAAAAATCTTTTTTAAAACTTATCTTGAAGAAAAACTTGTGCTTGCAATTGGGAAGTTTAACAGTAGAAACTCTCCATGAAGGAGCAGCCAGCCTGTAGCCCAGAGGTGAGTGGATATGCTAGTGAATCAGGGCACTATTTTGTTAAAGCGTTCCTTGGAAGAACTAGAGTGAAAATGCTCTCCACTACAACGTGGTGAAGGGAGCACACATCCTCACTTTCAGAAATGATAGCAGGCCGGCTTCTGTGGCTTTAACAGTTTCCAGTAGCATGAAATGGGGCTTTTGAATGAGTCTGGGCTCAGATGGAATCGAGACAGGGATGAAGAGCCCTGTGTAGCAGCTCCTTTTCCATGGGTGGAGGAGCCCGCGCACACTTATTCTGCCAAGTAAAATCAAAACTCAAGAGAGAAACCCTATCTTAAATCCTCCACAAACTGACAAGCTGATAGAATCAATCTGATCCACTGAGGGAATTAATTGTGGTTGCAAATGGGATTCTGCTTCCCACACAAGAGATTGCCAGCTGGTAGGGCAGAAACTGCACAGCCACAGATGAGCCTTCATCATACCTGTGACTTCAGCTACGCCGGGGCACAAAATCAGCTGAGATGATTATGTGAGTCTAGTGGGAATACAGCTGAGTTTGGCTTTTAACATTTATTGGATGTTTACCCTGGACAGGAGCTCTCATGTGAGTTTTATTAGTTCGTCCCCACACAATGCTGAGGTCAGTGTATAATCCTCATGCGAAATACTGTATGTCATAGGACTGTGGCCACACAGGCTCAGACCTTTCACGTTCTAACCATAGGCTGTGTGATCACCAACAGGTTACATGTCTGTGCCTCGGTTTCTTCACACACAAGTGGATGCTACAGGACTACCTGAGTTAATATGTGCAAAGCACTTAGACAGTCCTTAACACACAGTGAGCATGATATCAGCATTTGTTGTTATTATTTCACAAGTAGGGATAATAAAGCAGCTGGAATTCCCAAATATGAAGAGCCAAAAAGAAAAATAGGGGCTTGAATCCAGGTTTGTAAGAGGATGACAGCCATACTCTTTCGACTAGCTACATGATGTTGTCATCTAGTATTTGTGACAGCTCTCCTGTAATAACACACCTGTCCTCATCTTTTAAAACAAGTAGGTTTAGTCATGTTCTAGGTTTCCCTGTGTGACAGTAGCAGGATGACAAATATTCACTAATATTTAATTTAAATATTGTGCATTTTAGAAATGTATATTTAACATTTAATTTACATGTTGTATTTTTAAGTGCTATATTGTAACTATTAGCTATTTCCATCATTAGAAACATAACTTGTCACTTTTTAGTTAAGGGACCTGAAATAAATGTAAGCAATGACATTGTTGTTAAGTGTGGTTTGCATTCAAAGGACCCTAATCTATTCTGACTAGCCCAAGGGTGGATGTGTTGCTGTTTTGCTCAACTTTTATCACAAACAGAATATTCCCTGAAGCTACGGAAAACCTGTTAAGCATAAGAAGGCAAACTGCTGTGAGGACTCACTCCGATGTTAATCGGCACCCTGCAGTGAGTGTAGATATTAACCCTGACAAGACAAAACACAAAACAACAGAAGAACGGGAAAGAAACAGCAGTCTCACGTTGCCCCTGATGACGTAGTTGGAATCATTCATAATATCTCGAGCCAGTCCAAAGTCACATATCTTCACCACTTTGCCACGGGTTACCAGCACATTCCTGGCTGCCAGGTCTCGGTGGATGCACTATAAGGAATGGCATTGGAGTGTTATTTGCTGTGGTGGAGAGGCTCACAGCATTCAGTCTTTCTCCTGGCTTGCAGATGGAGTTACAGATGACGAATGTACGGTTCCTGTGGTGTCTTATCTCTGCTGGGGCATGAGCAGTCATCATGAAATGTCACCAAGTCCGTCAGTGAACCCAGGGCTCCCTTCTCCAGCTATGCAGACATCGTGCTGTGTATGGAACATTCCCAGAGGCCAAGGGGGACAGGTTCTCAGGAAGGAGATTAGACTTAGCCAATGTCGAGTCTTGCTATAAATGAGAGACAGGACCCTCTGGCGGGCGCCCAAATGGACTTGCAGAGGCTGTCTTCCAGCACTCTTATTGAGAGGGTGGAGAAGATAATCTCCTTTCTGACTAGAAAATAGCTTTGGCAATAAAATGGAGTAGCCTCAAAAGAAATATTCAGAAGGATATTTCTAAAAATAAATTTGGGATGGTTGACTAACCGGAATTAGAAGGAACCCCTGAACTGAAACATGGTGTGACATTAATCCTGGTGGTCTGTTAAGAAAATTAACTCTAGCCCTGGCTGTTGTGACTCAGTGGATAGAACGCTGGCCTGTGAACTGAAAGGACGCTGGCTCAATTCCTAGTCAGGGCACATGCCTGGATTGATTTCTTTCACATATCGATGTTTCTCTCCCTCTTTCTCTCTGCCTTCACCTCTCTCTAAAAATAAATAAATAAATAAAAGTATTTAAAAAAAGAAAGTTAATTCTAAAAGGGAAGATTTTTAAAAGAACAAGGGCACTAGTAGCAAAGGTCCAAAGGTCTGTCTTCAATACTTAAAAAATAAAAGCAAAAGCCATAAAGACTCAAGTTCCTGTAGCTCTCCTTCCTCTGTATCTGGTTTTCTGGGAGTGTTGTTAGCCTGCACATTCCATTTACATTTCACCCACTTCCCCACCAGGCCCTGCAGCCTGCCTCCTAACTGGCTGCCCAGGCTGCTCTGGCCAAGCCCTGCAATGACCTGCATAGCATCAATCCAGACAAGATTTGATTTGACCTGAAGGACAGCCCTCCTTCTGTGGGTTATAGAGCTCACTCCTCCTACTGCTCTGGTGCTTCCGCATCTTCCCCTGAGCCACTTCATCCAAACCCAGGGATGTGACTACCATCACCCAGATCTCCAGTTCTAATCCAGCAGTTCCCTTGAGCTTTAGATAGGCATAGCCAAGTGTCTACTGGACTGAGCCCTACTTTGAATCTCACATTCAACATGTTGAACTTGTCCTGGCTGGTGTAGCTCAGTGGATTGAGAGCAGGCTGCAAACAAATGGGTCGCTGGTTCAATTCCCAGTCAGAGCACATGCCTGGGTTGCAGGTTAGGTCCTCAGTGGAGGCCATGTGAGAAGCAACCACACATTAATGTTTCTTTCCCTCTCTTTCATTCTCCATTCTCTCTAAAAATAAATAAATAAAATATTTTAAAAAACCATGTTGACCTTTCTCAACAAACTCTTTCTGTCCATACTGATTCCATATTCCTGACCCCATCCCATGTTCCCTGCTGGCTTTCTTTCAGAAAGGTTTTTCTGTACCACCTCTCCCCAGGTCTGTGCCTATCCCTTCACTGGGTTTCCAGATCTTGCTGGAACACAATATTTATCATGCTACAGTTTAATCACTGATTTAAATCATTCATAGGGAGCACATAGTCTAGATCCCTCACATGCACAGTTCACAGGAAGGTTCATGCTCCTTTGAGAACCTAATGCCCCTGCTGATCTGATAGGAGGCAGAGCTCAGTCAGCAATGCAAATGATGGGGAGCAGCTGTAAATACAGATGAAGCTTCACTCACTAGCCCACCACTCACCTCCTACTCTGTGGCTCAGTTCCTAAGAGGCCACAGACCGGTACTGGTCCATGGCCTGGGGGTGGGGACCCTTGTCTGAGGGAGTCACAGAGCTTACAGATGGACCTGAGGAGCAACAACAGAGGGAGAAAAGCAGGAGCCAGTGCCATCATAACTTAGGAGGAAGACTACATGGAAAACAATGGGAGAGAGCTGGACATTCTTCAAAAATTCTTATTACAAGCCCAAGGGAAGAAATAACAGTGCTCCTTGACCCCCAATTGTGAGCACTTTGAATATTTACTTAACATAATAGGCAGCCAACCAGGTCAGACAAACCAGGTGGATGACTCTCCAACATCTACAAAGGTCCCTGTGAAAGTACTATTGTAGACATATTGTAGTCGTGCAGGTGACAACACAGATAAAGAAACTTGGACAAGAGGAATCCAGCCGCAGGGAAGAAGATGGAGAGAAGGATGTGCCTCGAAGATGAGGTGTGGAAAAACTATGAGACGGTAATTTTGCTAAACCATTGTTAAGTAAGGATGCCTAAATTTGGAAAAGAAGTTAACAGGCACTGTTAATATCCTTAAGGGAGAGGTGGGGGAAATCCTTGCACTTCTAATTGGGGTCGTGCCAAATATAGGGTAGGCAAAAGTAGGTTTACAGTTGTGATATGCGAAACACAGAATTAAGAAAGCCATTGTAATAACCATAACCTGCATGTCCTTTTCCATATGAAAAACTGTAAGCCTACTTTCACCCACTTCTGTATACAGATTAATTTGGAGAAAAATGACCTTTAAATGTTAATTCTCTCCTATGAACATAGCAGAACTCATTTATTTGGGTCTTGTTTTTTGCCCTTTGGTGAAGTTTCACAGGTTTCTTTTATTTAAAGATGTTTCTTGTTGTTTATCTCAAGATGTCTTAGAAGTTTAGCTGCTTCTACTCTTCAAAGCTATTAATTTATTTCTTGTTAATTTTTTTAAAAAATTGAGATATAACTAACATGTAACATTATATTAGAGACTAATTTTTTTAAGAAGAAAAATACGGTTGAAATTATTCTCTCCAAATTCAGGGAAAAAGAGGAGAGAGGAAGCAAATGGGGGGAAGTGGGGGAGAGAGGGAGGAAGAGAATAGAGGAGGAAAAAGTTTGGGAAATAAAGAGAGGGTAACGGAAGGTAAGCAAACAAGAACAGAAAGTAGCTGGGGGAATGGTCTGAATCTGCTTGTAGGCAGGAGACACTTGAAATGTTAGAGAACAGCAGGGCTGAAAGCAGTTACAGAAACAACACAAAAGTGAGATAGAGCCGCGGTGGGCAGCAGGCTCCCGGGCCTGTCATCACAGCCCTGAAGGATCTGGGAAGAGCAGTAGGGAGGCAGTAGGCAGGCCTCCAGGACACTGCAGAGTAGACAAAGGCATCCATGGTGGCTGGCTTGGCCACCAGGGAACTCTGCATTTGAGCCTCCTCTCATTCCTCGGGTAGATCACCCCTGTGCCAGGCACAGCCTGGCAACCTGAACTGCTTAAGGGAGGGCCCACATTGCTGTACTGCGCTGTGAGGAGGGGTTCCTGAGGACTTCCTGTGTGGCCCTGTCAGGGAAGCTGGGGAGGGCTCTAATAACCAGCATCTAAGAAGGGCCCCTGAGCCTTTATAGTATAATTAGCCAAGAGCCAGGCAACATTCTAGGTGACTCCAACAGTGGAAGAGACTGGGAAAGACAGACTAAAGAACGTAAGTTCAAATAAACAAGAAAGAAAAACACTCTCTTTTCCAGAATTATCTTTTGTTGTTGTTGTTAGTTTCTTCTTTAAGGAACATACCGACTTAAATTCCAGAAATTCCATTCCTTTGGCAACTTGATAAGCGAAGCAAAGAAGATCTTCAAATGTAAGCACATTCAAGTCTTCTTCTTCCTCCAGCCTTTTTTGGTTTTCATATTCAACTTCATCTGTAAAATAGAACTGGTCCTCATTTTTGCCAAGACTCTAAGAAGTTGCTTTATCAAATCTCCATGAGGTTATTAAAGCCACAGTTAGGTGAGGTGCCAAGATATATGAGTGCAGGCCTCACACCATGTTCCTGGTAATGCAAGGGCTATTTATGCTGAGAACTATACAGCCTCTGAAGAGTCACCTAAAGACTCTTTTTTAGTGAGAGGGATAAATGACTAATTCTCTAGCTGGGCTGGTGACAGATGGCCTCTGGATCAGCCAAGGAGTCTCAAATGCTCTTCTTTTGCACTAGGTAGTTTTGTCAGATTGGGAAAGTAATTCACATCAACCAAACGCACTGTGCACTTAATGTTCTTTCATATAACCTTCTAATAGTCTGATGAGAGAAGTATCATTAGGCCCATTTTACAAATGAGAAAATTACAGCTTCGATGGTTAAATAATTCATCCAAAGTCACCCAGCCAGAAAGTGAAGGAACCATAGGTTACCCCAACACCTGTCTGACTCCAGAACTCCGTATCTTTCCTACTTCTCAGGTAATAGCATGGTTCTAATTAATTTATGACTTTTAAAAGAATAATGTAACCAAATAAAATAGCCCTCAGTGGTTATTAGTTAAATGTTGGCATAAGATTCACAGTATATAAACTATTGATTTTTAACTGCTTTTTAAAAGTATATTTTATTGATTATGCTATTACAGTTGTCCCAATTTTTCTCCCCTTTATGCCCCTCCACCCTCCACCCCACTACCTTCCAACCTCCCTCCCCTCCTTAGTACATGTCCATGGGTTGTACATGTAAGTTCTTTGGCTTCTCTATTTCCTACACTATTGTTAACCTCCCCCTGTCTATCTTGTACCTACCAATTATGCTTCTTATTCCCTGTACTTCCCCCCCCCATTCTCCCCACTCCTCCACCCCACTGATAACCCTCCACGTAATCTCTATTTCTGTGATTCTGTTCCTGTTCTAGTTGTTTGCTTAGTTTGTTTTTGTTTTAGGTGTGGTTGTTAATAATTGTGAGTTTGCAGTCATTTTACTGTACATTTTTTATCTTCTTTTTCTTAGATAAGTCCCTTTAACATTCCATAGAATAAGGGCTTGGTGATGATGAACTCCCTTAACTTGGCCTTATCTGGGAAGCACTTTATCTGCCCTTCCATTCTATCTAGCAAAGCTATCTTTTAGATTTTTAACTACTTTTAAAGCAAGGGTGCATTCCTCAAGCCTACAGATAACCGTAGCAAAGTAAAACAAGTTTTTGCATTTACACGTTAAAATAAAAGATAGCTAACACAGAATTCTTATATTCATTTCTACTTTTAAGTGCTACTAATTAGGATAAAATATTACCTTTGGGTTGAGATGAACTCCCATTGAACCCTGAGGTGCGATCCGAGTCTTGGTGTGTTTGAACTTCTTGTGAACCAAGCATACTATTAAAAAATTATTATTTCATTATTTATGTACTTCTTGTAAGTAGAAATTTTATTTGTAAAAATATGATTTATCAAAGAAATGACTTGCAATCATAAATGGACTTTTAAATTTAAAGCACACACAGCACCAAATTGTCCATTTTTTTGTGGAATTAAAAACACCTGTGTAATTGAGTCCGTCTAATCAGGTGAGGAGTGAGCCTGGTCTCTGTATGGAGCCCAGCACTTCAAAGATGACTTCGCTCAATTCTTACCACAAGAAGATCCTACTACATGTGGGTGTCAAAGTCATGTTTTGTAAAAGAAAACTTGGGCTTAGGGAGAGGATATGATTTGTTGAAGTCATGAAGCTAGTGAGGAGCTGCAACTGCACCTCGGTCCTCTGTTTCTGAACTCCGTTAGCAGCTCAAGTAATACAAAGCTCTTACAGGGACCCTTACATATTCTCCCATCCTCCTTTTCCCAAGGTGACCTTTGCAAAGCTCATTTCCTTTTCTTGTGAAATTAATAAGCAGTAATAATGCCAATCCTTTTATGGTATATGATACAGAACTCTTCACTGAGGAACTTTGTGTGCATTACATACACACAATGATTCAATTTATTCCAGAATATAAATTTACCCCAACTTACAGTTGCCATATCTTTGGAAAATGGCTTAAAGCTTTTACGCCACAGATATTCCAAAAGTAACTGCTTCGGTGTATTTCATAGCCCAGTGACTGACTGAATCAAAGGCACCGAGTTCACCAGCCTGGGTTATTACTAACCAAGGACTGCCGGTCACGCACACCTGACTCATCAGGAAAGCCTCTCTGTTCCAAAACACACATGACATTAGAACTGTCTCAGTTAGGATGTGAACTGAGAAATGAACTAGTGTGAAACATGTACATCGGTGAAGGAAGTTGCACAAAGGTATACAAGGGGATCTCAGTGGGGCCTCACGGCTCTAGATGCTGGGTCTGTCTCAGGTCTTAGAAGGCTAAAGGCCTACACTGAAACATGTGCTAAGAAAACAAAGCTGGATCTCAAAAACACTCTCCAAAGGTCCCCCAATAAAGATAAAAAGACTCTGATAAATTTGCCTTTAGGATAAGGGAGAGTGTTCCCATATCCAGGGGAATAGGAAAGCACTGTGGATTGAGGAATCATTCTATCAGGGCCTATAAATTTACTCAGAGAAAGGTGTTATAGAGCTACAATGTTCAAGTATTCAATAATTAGTAAGGAATTCCTGAGGATAAGGATGAGCATCCCACCAAACTTCTCCAGTCCTCATCCACACACACTAAACAAGCAGTCTGTCAGGGCCGAGTCCCTCGGGATTCCTGCAGATGGGGGAATATACAATGTAGAGCAGAGACCAATATTACCACAACTTTATTCTGTCCCCATCACATTACATCAATGGAACTATCCTATTTTTTAAGTCCAATTTATACTGGCCGGTGTGGCTCAGTGGATTGAGCACTGGCCTGCAAACCTAAAGGTTACCGGTTCAACTCCCAGTCAGGGCAGATGCCTGGGTTGTGGGCCAGGTCCCCATCTGGGGGTTTGTAAGAGGCAACCGACAAATTGCGGTTGCAACAAATTGTATCTGTCACACACATCCATGTTTCTCTCCCTCTCTTTTTCCCTCCCTTTTCCTCTCTCTAAAAAATACATGAAATCTTTTTTAAAAATCTCACTTATAAAAAAATAAGAACATACATCCAATTTATAGGTTTAGAGCTCTTTTGTGCAATATTCCCAGGACCTCTATGAACACGTTCAGGACTTTGGAAAAAGTGTTCATTCTTTTACTAATACCTACGTGTTAACCAGGAGGTCAGAACTAAATAGGTGTGTAGAGTGTCATTTAGGCACAGGTGGGCAGAGATTGATTCAGTTCCAGCGCCTGTCATGCAAGAAAGGTCTCATTGTTCCAAGTCAACAGGGAAACTCTAGGAATGATACGTGACTTTTCTCCACAATGCTAGAGTATGGCTTTTAGCAGCTGGCCAGAGTCTGTGAGATGTTTAACCATCACATTTTGTATGTGTCCCAGAATGCATCCTCACGAAACCTTGGCCTGTTCTCTTACCTGGAATTTGGATGTGACTGGAAAGTGGGGTAAAAACTGAAATTGTGTTCCTTGAAAATTTCCGTCCATGTCCTGTGAAATTTTTCTCTTTTACTTCTTAGATAGTTGAGAAGATCGCCATAGCAACAATATTCAAAAATCAAATAAATTGGCCCTGAAATAGTGAGAATTTTAACGTAAGTAAGGGAATACCAAGCAATCTTTCAGACGTCTGTGCAGCAGGGAACATCTCTATGAGGACTCACTTCTCCCCTGACTTTGGGAAAGTACAACTTTTTCTGAGCTTGTCTCTTACACTTTAAATTCAGTGTCAGCCTTTCATTCAAACTCCTTTGGAAAGTACAATAGTTTTTTCTTGCCTTCCACTTTAGCCTTTGTACATGTGGCCTTACTGATAATCACTGTCCACCTAGATTCTCCAGTTTGCAATTGGAAATCATAAGCCAGTTGCATGATGAGCACTTGGTAAATAGATGCTGATTTGGCCTGAGGAGGGAGAAATCTGCGCTTGGCCTAATCTCCTCTGAGATCCATTTTCTCTTCGGCTCTTCTAGTACCAGTCCCAGGCCACCTGTCCCAGAAAGAACGACCCTGGTTTGGGTTATCTCTAGGCAGACGTGAAAGAATCAGGGTGTGTGTTCCATTGGGTTCTGAGAAAATAAAGTTTGACATCCCGCCTGGGCTGTGCTTCTTTGAAGCAGCCCATAAGGGCGGCAGGAGAGCCCGGCAGCCCTTCGAGGCTAGGAAGAATGTAGAGAGAGAACCTACAAACTGTATACTTGCAGTGTGGTGACTGTTTTCAAGTGGGTTAGAATCATGAGGCATACCCCAACAAAGAGAGGCATCCCCTACGTCTATGCTGAGTCGTCTGCTTAGAGCGTACGCATGTCTAACTGCACTCGGGTTTGAGGACCTACAGTGTGCCTGAGAGAAGAGGAAACACATGAGAACAGATGCCCTCTTCGTCCTTAGGCTGAGCTGGGCTGGACCAGGAGTCCTCAGCGGGACTGATTACCTGACTGTGTGCACGCCCCCAGCAGGTTCACGATGTTCTCGTGGCTGCCCAGCCGGGCCAGCATTTTGAGCTCAGACATGAGAGCTTCCCGTTCGCAGCTGTCTGCTTTTTCTGTCGACGGGAGAGAATAAATGTAAAACTAAAGGAGATTGTAGGTCATTTAATGAATTAAAACTTTCCTCAGTTCAGAGCAGATTTGCATAAAATTTTTAAAAATACATAAACTACTACATGAATATTGAATAATATCCTGCTTTAAGAAAGATTCCGAAGATTGTACTACTATGAAAGTTGAATCTAAAATGTGCCTTTCTTTTGAGTATCCCTCTACCAAAATAAATATCCTAAATATTGACCCTCAAAAAGCAAAACAGAATGAAATAAAAACAATAACTTTTCCTCCACAGAAATTAACACAAATGCTGAAGGAAAAAGCATACATTTTTTTGACTCTTGAATCTGTTGGATTCATAGAGAAACAAGACAGGAATGTCAGTGTGGGTGGCTAACTCCAGCCTGTTGGCCCTCAGGTCTACAACCTTAAATCTGTAAGTGGACTCAGTGGTGAAGGGGTGAGAAGGACCACTTCTCAGTAACTAAATTCTCCAGAGACTCATTAATTGATAGTGAGAAACAGAACGGATGAGTAGGCTAGAATGTATCCACTGGCCTATGCATTCTCTCCCTGGAGAAAAAGTCTAGATAGCTTGGCAAATTGTCCTTATGCTTTAGCAGGGGGGTAATCACTGAGGAACTCAAAGGTCCCGTGTCACTGAGGCTGCTGTAGCAGCCGGCCAGGGAACCCTTGCCCAGGCGGGTGCTGGAGCCCTGGAGACAACACCACCATCTTCAGTGTTCCCTCTGCAGGTTCCAGGTTCCAGGCACCAGACACCCACCCCTCTGTTAACGTATTATTTCTTATGAACATAGTCTTTTCTTTACATTCAATGAAGATTTAATTAGTTATTTCCAGGTCTCTTTATTTTTTCCTGGAAGACATCCCATCCTTTACTGTGTTTTTTTTTTTTTCCAGAGTGCTGATGCCATCAGCGGGATCTTATCTGCAATATCTTGACTTGGGTGTGAGATCCATCACTTTGGACCATGTACACTGTGACCCACTAGCACCTCATGTCTTCTGCTGCTTCATCTTTTGTAGGGACTCATGGCTTTCAATTGTCCGTGTCTTATTCCTCATAACCAAAATAATACATTTTATGGCATGCTTAACATTTTCAAAGCAGTTTCATATACCATTACCTGAAATTCATTCATTCATTCATTGAACAAGTGTTTGTTGAGTGCCTACTATGTATGAAGCAATGTGTCAAGCACTGGGAGAATAAATGATAGACAAGACAGATCCCCTGACTTCCTGGAGCTTAGAGTCTCCTGGAAAAGGGAGACATGTGAACAAACAATTACAATAGGCTGTGGGGTCACACCAGAGGGACACTAACCTAGCCTTCAGAAAGGTGGAGAAAGAGACACCAAATGTCTATGTTGAGACGTAAGTGGTCAAAAATTAACCAGGTGAACGCACAGTGAGGAGGTAGAGAGAACACTTTATATGGAAAGAACAGGACAGGCAGAGACCAAGGAACAAGAGACCAAAGCAAAACAGATACAGACCCTGCCCTCCTGAGGCTTATGGACTAATGTGGCAAATAAGACATTGAGTGAGTAATTAAACAAAGATATAATTACATATTGTGATAAATTCTGTGGGCAAAGAGTCTACAGAGAGCTAAGACAGCATCTAGCAAGGCACTTGATCTTGTCTTTGGTATGAAGGTACGTTTCCCTGAGGAAGTGATCTTTAAGCCGAGATCTGAAGGAGGAGTGGAGCAGAACTCTGTGGAAGGGGAAGGGTGAGAGAGAGGGTCAGACCATGCCAGGTTCCCAGATAGGAGGGGGCATGGTGCTTTGGAGGAACTGAAAGAAGTCCGAGAGTGCAGGGTGGGGTGCTGAGCAGACAACAAACCATGCAGGGCTGTGTAGTGTGTTTCAAGAGTAACTGAAAGCAAGTGGAAATGTTAGATAGGAAAATGACAGGATCTGCCTTGCATTTCATAGCCATCACTTGACCTTCAGTATAGAGAATCTGAAAGGAAGTAGGAATGCACATGGAGTAGCTGCTTGGAAGGCTATGGCAGCTCTTCAGAAGAGATAACCTTGGACTAGGGTGGTAGTAACAGAGATGAGAGAGAGGATGGACTCAAAAGACACTAAGCAGAAATCTGATGGGAATAGTTTCTGCAGTGTTGGAATGGGGATGGTTTCAAGGATGAGTCCTAGGTTTCTGGTTTGCCCAAGTGTGTGGACAGTGGCAAGTCATGGGTACTCATACCAATTACTGAAGAGGGAGTACTGATGGAGGGCCAGGGTTGGAGGAGTTCAGTTTTGGCGAGCTGAATTAAAGGGACTTCTCAGACAGCTAAGCATTTGGACATATGATCCTGAGGCTTAGGAGGAAGGTGCAATCATGAGAACCACTGGTGTACCAGATAAAGTCCTGGGTGTGGCTGAGATGGCCTGTTGTGAGCATGTGGAGTGAAGATGGCAGGAGACGCAGCAGCATGCTTCCTGGAATCCACACAAAGAGCTGGGCAGAAGGCAAGCTAGCAAACGGCTGTGAAGCAGTGAGTGAGTTTGGAGGAAACCCAGAAAAAATGGTGACAAGGAAACCAAAAGAAAAAAGGCTTTTAGGAGGAGAAAAGTTAATCCTGCTGATTTATTACTCATTAAAAATTCAAGTCACATAGGAACTGAAAAATGCCCATTAGACTTCAGTTCACTGAAGGTCACTGACCACCTTAGCAAAAGCCAGCAGGGTGGGGAAGGGGGATCTTGCAAAGTGAGCAAAGCTGAGGGGGGTGGTAGAGGTGGGAGCCAGATGGGAGTGGATGGAGCAAGGGGTGAGAAACAATACAGAGAGCTCCAATATGCTCTTCTACCCAGAATCTATGTCAAAATGGCATCAACAACATCTTCCTATAGTAACAGTATCCTCAAATACTGAAGCCCTCCCCCACCCAACAACAACAACAAACACTAAACGAGGAGAAGAGGAAGAAGAGGTGGAGTTCTGGATTCATGACTTGCATGCTGTACTCACGATTTGCTTGGCACTAACCCCACTCACTTCCTTTTCAGCTTTGAAGAATGGCAAGCAGTGCCCACAAAAATGATGGAAAAGAAGGGGAGGAGGAAGCCTGCACCGCTCATCTTTGTGGCTATCATCCCACTGTACCTTTCAGCATTTTGACAGCAACCTGGATGGAGACTCCTGTTTTACTGATGCCATAAGCTGTTGCGTTCATCACTTTTCCAAAAGCACCTGATCCTAGTACCTTCCCTGTAACATAAATGGTGAGTGAGTGCAGGCTCAAGATTTTCCCACAGAAAGGACACGCTATGGAAACAGCTGGAACATTCAATTCTTACCAAATTCTAAGTTTTCTCTTGGAAACTCCCATTCGAGATCATACTCATATTCTCTGAAATCAATGTAAAAGTACTCATTATCCAAAGAACCAGTCACTTGCACCATCTGCAGTTGGCTTTCATACCTAAATTGCTTCGGAGATTAAATAACAAGTCAGTTAGCAACAGGCAGCTCTTCAGAAAGAGGAAACCATGATAAATTGTTACCTTTTAGTTTTAGGGGGGTTTTTTTGGTTTGTTTTGTTATTATTATTATTTTACCTTTTTGTACTTGTGACAAAGTAGCATCGTTAAAACAGCAATGAAGGGGAGACAGAGCCCGGTGGTTGCATAGAATGAGATGTTGTCCTGGAGAAAAGGGAAGGGACCTGCAACAGCAAAACAAAAGTGTCAGGGAGCAGTGATAGGATTCCTGACTGATCTGACAGGGAATGCACAGCACAGCCTCACACATCCTGCTTGAGTCACCAGGATTTGCAGCCTCTGAAGTTCTCTACAAATGTTCCACTCCCCACAGAAGATCAGGCCACGGTAGCATAAAGGACAAGTTTTCTCCTAGGAGATTTTTAGGATCCTGTACCCATTCTTAAAAATCTTAGGATTATAGGAATTATATCTACTTCAACCCACAGGATAGACAAGTCAGATAAAGAAAGATATTGAAGGCATTATGTTGTATGCATATGGAGGATGAGTCACAGGATGCTGGTGATTCTGAATAAGTGTAGGAAACTAGGCTTCAGAATTAACTTACGATGGCTCTAAAAAAGACAAAACTAAAAATTATAAAACAGCAAGCTAAAGGCAAATAAGGAGATCAGGCAAAAGGGAAAAATGGCAGCAACTCCAAATTACTAAATCTGTTTTTCTAAAATTGAGCCTCTCGGGAGATATTTACTGCTCTGGAAGTTTATGGTTCTACCTACATCACTCTAACCCGTGAGTCATAATAATGTTCCGCTGAAGTCACTCTGTCCCTGAACTACACAACAGTGCAGGTTCAGTGGGGATTCCTGCCTGACTCAAAAAACCTTCTGGTTTCACACACTGAACCTCTACGTCCTTACGAAATCCCCCAAGCAGAAATGAACAACAGGGACTAATTTCTAGTGGGGAATTCTTGAAGGTGGTGCATTACAATAGCAGCTGCTGTGTACCTGGTGAGCTTAAATGGATTGTTTCACAAGCTGTGCCCAGGGAATTATATGCACAGCACATCACGAGAAACCCTCTGATGGCTTCGCTCACGTTCAGAGTACTATTCGATAGCCACTGTCCAGATACTTTTCCATTAGGCTTTTTATTCCAAATTCCTTCCATGATTTCTTCTGTGCAGCTGAAAAGAAATGACAGACAGAGAGGTAAGTTAATAGGCGGGGCTGTCATCAGACTGGAAGTTGGGGTTTCTCTAAGTGAGCTCGAAAAGATATTCATCTATCATGAATTATCAGAAATAATCTATGACCACATAGAATTATGGTAGATTCAGTAGTATGCATTTTAAATACTTCATCATTTCTTCTTAAACCATTTTTATAAGAAAGAGCCAATATGTCAAGGACAGTGTGAATTTCACGTTCTTCCAGTATAAGAGATGTCAGTGTCTTTTTTTTTTTTTTGATGTTAAAGAAAAGGAGCCTTTATTTGAAAGCAGATACTGAAGGTTATCAAGTTACAGCTTTAATCACTTAAGCCTATCAATTAGGGCTAAACTCTAACACCTGAGTTGTCCTATCTTTTCCCTGTTAGTTTCTATGGTTATCTTGTCTCTATAAGGTTAGTTTACAAACTAAAAACAACATAATACACAAAAACTACACATGAACTGGAGGACCAACAACAAAGACAGCCTAGAGCAAGTAGAAGGAAGGAGATAACCAAGCTCAGAGGAGAATTAGACAACATAGAGACTAAAAGCACAATTCTAAGGATCAATAAACCCAGGGCTGGTTCTTTGAAAAGACAAATCAACAAGCCTTGAAGCCAGGGGTGTCAAACTCATTTTCACTGGGGTCCACATCAGCCTCGAGGTTGCCTTCAAAGGGCTGAAATAATTTTAGGACTATATAAATGTAACTACTCCTTAACTGTTAAGGAGTTGAAATTATTTTCAGCCCTTTGAAGGCAACCACGAGGCTGATGTGGTTCCCAGTGAAAATGAGTTTGACACCCCTGGTTTAAGCAGACTCATCAAGAAAAAAAGAGAGAGGACCCAAATAAACACAACCAGCAATGAAAGAGGAGAGATTACAACTGATACCACAGAAGTACAAAGGATTGTAAGAAATTACTACAAAGAACTATATACCAAGAAATTTGAAAACCTGGGTGAAATGGACAAATTTCCAGAAAAATATAATCTTCCAAAACTGAATGAAGAAGCAGCAGAAAGCCTGAACAGTCCAATAATAGCTGACTAAATTGAAGCAGTAATCAAAAGACTTCCAGCACACAAAAGCCCTGGACTGGACAGTTTCTCAGGAGAATTCTACAAAGCATTTAAGGAAGAGCTAACCCCTATCCTTCACAGACTATTCCAAAACCTCCAAGAAGACAGAAGACTCCCCAACTCTTTTTATGAAGCCAGCATCATCCTAATCCCCAAACCAGATAAAGACACAACAAAGAAAGAAAACTATAGGCCAATATCGCTGATTAACAGAGATGCTAAAATCCTCAACAAAATATTGGCAAACTGCATTCAGCAATGCGTTAAAAGATCATACAGCATGATCAAATGGGATTCATCCCAGTGATGCAAGGATGGTACAATATTTGCAAATCAATAAATGTGATACATTACATAAATGAAAGACAAAAATCATATGATCATATCATAGATGTGGAAAAGCATTTGATAAGGTACAGCACCCATTTACAATAAAAACACTCAGCAAAGTGGGAATAGAGGGAGCATTCCTCAACATAATAAAGGCCATACATGAGAGACCTACAGCCAACATCATACTCAATGGACAAAAACTAAAAGCTTTCCCACTAAGATCAGGAACAAGATGCCAGTGTCTTGATTACTTGGGAGACTTGTCTGAACACTTCTTCCAGGTCCAAGATGGTAATGGATATCCATCTGAGGAACAAGAGGCGTAACCTGCTGATGATTCCTTGCTCAGTACATGAGGTTTCCCTGTAGAGAATAACATGAAAAATAAGCTCACAGAGAACAGTACTTTACAGAAATGGTTTCAAAGTCAGCTTTCTATAGGTGGCCCATTTACTCCAAGCAGTTTGTGCTTCTGGGAGGGTTTCTCATGCAGGATGACACAAGGCTTCTGGTTATTTCCTCTTTCCCCACCATGTAACCTTCTGCATAGGCAGCCTGTCTGCCTACCTACATAACACCATTTTCCCATTGCTAGGCTCCATAGAGAGCTAAGGTATAGACCTCTATCTACCTCAAGATGATTCTTAGCTTCAGAAGTAGCTACAACACTTCCAGTGAAATGTACTCTTTTTATAGATCAGAGAAACAAAAATATTAAAATGAGTAAAAAGCAGGTAATATGGCATTTGGCCTTTCCTTAACATGACCTTTCAAAGTACTAAAGTCAACAGTCACAACACTAAACACATGCACAGAGCACATGGAATAAGTCTCTTAGCTTCAAAGCATGAGCACAGAAAAAGATATATGTAAAAACAAAGCCAGTAGGTATGAAAGTGAAATTTCAAAACACTTCAGTATATGAGAAGTTTTACATCAGTGCTTGTAAGTCATTACTTAGCTCTTTCAGGTCATAGTTAATTAATAGTTAAGGAATTATAAGGCTGAAATTAAATTTCTTGATAATTTAACTTACTTCTTACATGCAGTGTGAACATTTTTGTGAACTGGGCGTCATCATTTTCTGCATGGAATATGTATTCTCCTGGCTGGTGTTTGTGGTCACAAAACTCAGATACGCTGTTTTAAAAAGAATTGAAGACAGACTTAGCACAATTCTTACAGGAGATGCTAAAATGAATGATGGTGTGCATGGGAGGAATCTCCCTCAGACATTCACTCTCTAAAGTTCAATGGACAAGGAGTGTCTGTGTGCTGGGCCCTTGCTATTCAAAGTATGGTCTGTGGGCAGGCGGCAGCAGCACCTGTGTTATCTGTCAGCTTGTTAAAAACACAAAATCAGGCTCCAACCGAAGGCTACTGACTCAGGGTCTAAATTTTAGGATGATTTCCATGCGATTCCTATGCAAATCAAAAGTTGAGACACACTGACCCTGGCTGAGGCTCCTTAGAGAGACAAGAAGATTCCCACCCCTGCTGTTCTACACACTCTGGACTAGTCCAAATTCCCAGAAATATGGAAAAACCTCTGTGCTGAAGGAGGGGGTAACTCCCTTGCTTCCTAAAGAATGGTTCTCTGGTGTTGGTCCAAAGCAAAACCTATGACCAACCTTTGACTTAAATAGCAATTAACAGTGATGAGGACTCAAGTCAACTGAATTTGTACAAAATCTTTGGGCAATCTCAGCAGCTCTAATATGTACTTGGAATGCTCATCAACCACTCAACACATTTTAACATAGATAACTTGATCTTGGGGGCTATCCACCATATCTGTAATGTATATGAGATGCTGGCTATTGTAGTGGGATGTGGGATAGTATGAGAGAGGTAGGGCAGTGAGGACCTGTTGAATATGCCTTCATGCACTGAAGAAATAAAAAAAGTTCCCCTCTCTGAATGGTGTGGCTCAGTAGGTTGGGTGTCTTCCCACAAAACAATAGGTTGAAGGTCGCTGGTTAGATTCTTAGTCAGGGTACATGCCTGGGTTGCAGGCTGGGTTCCTGGTTGGGGATGCATGAGAGGCATCCAATCAATGTTTCTCTTTCATGTCTATGTTTCTCTCCCTCTCCCTCTCCTTCTTCCTCTTTTGCCCTTTCTCTAAATATACATATATGGATGTATAAAGATTTTTTAAAGTTTCCCTTAGATTAAAAAAAGTAAGGCTTTTTCAGAGGTTATTTAATTAGGCAAAGCCTATACAGTCTACTTAAAATTAAAAAAAACAAAGACTGGGTGTGGGAGAGGTAGAAACATAAACAGGAGGACCAGGGTGAGGGCCAGCCATAAACTAGGAGCTATAGAAGATGCAAAAAAAACATAAAATATGGCTCCTGTCCTCAAAAATGTATCCAGGTAGGTGGACATAACTACATAAACAGAATAGTTATAACATTAAACAATATAATAAGGCCAGGAGAAGATAAATGGATCAGAGGCCAGTAGAGATGAGCCAAATATCAATGGCTTCCTAGAAGTGGGACTTGTGCCAGATCTCCATGAATGAGTTAGTTTTAATGGTAGGGCAAAAGAAAAGACATCTGAGGAGAAGGCAAGAGCAAGATTGAAGACATGAGATGGAAATTCATACAGCCATAAAGGAGAGTAATAGAGAGGCCAATGGACTGAGCAGAAGTGCTCGTTGGAATATGGGTAGAAAAGAGGGCTAAATGGGTAGGGGAGAGCCAATGATCAAGGACCTTGAAAACCCAGCTGAATTATTTAGACCTGATGGAGAAAGCAGAAGATGCTATAGACTCCTGAGCAAGGGTGGATTGTCAGAAACACTATTTTAATTTAGACTAATGGCCATAGGAAAAGTTTGTTGGAGGGAAATCCTGAGGCAGTTGTTGTAACCCAGGAATTCATTCATTCATTCATTCATTCATTCATTCATTCATTCATTCATTCATTCTACAATCATTAGTAGAGACTATTTGTGGGAGGAATCAGGAATATAACAGTGATTTAGAAAAAATAGATTTCTGTTCTCAAAGAATTTATAGTTTGGGGGTAAAGGCAGATAAGTCAATAAGCAGTTACAGTATTATGTGGGGAGTCTTAGGAGAGAAGTAAAAATTCAGATTTGAACAGAGCATAAAAAGATAAGCATTGCCTAAAGTAGGGAAAATGGGAAAGGAGAGGAAAGAGCAAACCAAAGAGGTACCTGGAAGAAAAGAGAAAGCAGGTGCTGGACTGGATATGGAGATGATGGAGAAAACAGAACACCAGCTGATGCCTAAGATTCAAATTGCACAGCTAGCAACGGATGAGCAGCTTTGAACCTGTGTTCATCTGACACCAATGTTGTGCATCCTTAACTCAGAGGCTGGAAGGTAATTCTGACTGCATGTTCGATTCCCAGTCAGGGCACATACCTAGGTTTGGGGTTCAATCCCCAGTCAGGGTGCATATGAGAGGCAACAGATCAATGTTTCTGTCTCACATCAGTGTTTCTATTTCTCTCCTTGCCTTCCTCTCTCTCTGGAATCAATGAATATATCCCCGTGTGAGGATTAATATAAACAAATAACATTTTTTAAAAAGTAAAAAGGTGGTGGAGGGAAATGGAGACAACAGTACTTGAACAACAATAAAAAGAAAAATTTTTAAAACCTATCAAAAAAGGGAATTTTTTATCCTGACCTACTTCTGAACAACAAGAAGTGCAAGTGGTAGAAAGATTAGGGAAAAGCCAATTTATAACACTAGAGAGAAAAGTAAATTATGTGATTTCCAGACTTCAGCAAGACAGAGTTTAAGTGGTCCAGGAGAAAGATGTGAGCCACTATAAGGGAAAATGTAATTCTCACTAGACAATGGCCAAAGACGCTGAAAAGGAACAAGAGGAGATTAAAACAAAACAAAACAAAAACAAGCAAGCCATGTGGCTAGCCAGGGACCATGCCAAAAGCACAAATCAATTTGATACAGGAAGAAATTACCAATACAACTATTGATTGTCATGCGGTCCAAAGCAAAGTGTTCTGTAAATTCTTTCCCCCCTAAGTCTTTTGTACCATCTTCATGGAGTGTGACTAGCCCTGGTGTCAAGCAGATAGCACCTTGCATATCCTTGATCTCAGGTAGGAAAGTGGTCACATAAATAACTTGAAGGCAGAGGTGAATATCCAGGTCATTTTAAACTGCTTGCCTTCCTATTTATGAGTCAGTCATAGCAATAGAAACAACAGCATTGCTGAACCTCTTCTGGAAATTCCAAAGGGACTAACCTATTAGGTGGCTAAGAGATTCAAAGCTTCCTCTTTCCCTCAGTGTTTTCTGAAAATGGTCAGCTGGTATGAGACGGGAGATGAGGGAATTGGGGTTTACACTGACATAATATCTTAGTGACTAAGATGTTCTCTCACCGCATGGCACAGAGGGTTTTCTCCTCTGAACAATTAAAATACAGGTCATTTTTATTTTCCATTTAGCACCTAAAGGAAGGAGTTGAGAAAGGGCAGCCTCTTTCTAGTAGCTCAGGAAGTAATTTGACTATAAAGTGAAGAATGCTTTACACAAAAAACAAGGGATTATGCAGTCAAATCGAAATGCCGAGAATAATAAAATGGGCCCTGGGGAAACTAGAGAGCGGACAGCTGATGGACTGGGGTGCTTTACCGAGAAGCAGATGATTTTGTCTTCCTCAGACTCAAGCTTCCATGGAGGCCTAAGGAGTGTCTTTAAGAGGAAATTACTAAATAATTATAAAATTCTAATAATTCGGGTTTTTTTCTTACCACACAACTAGAAAAAGCAAAGGTAGATTTGTTTGTAATTCAGTTTATAGAGATAAAAAATTGTGGAAACTAACAGATGAACTATCCTGGAACTTTTCTCAAGACCAGGCTATCAGAACTGCTGGAAAGTTATAGTTTGATAATTGTGAACACATAAAGGCAAGCCATAGTGAACTTGGGGATAATATTTGAGGAAGTAAATTGCAGAAATGAAGCTGTGAATGTGGGGAACCTGAGAGGCGCCTGGCACACACGCTGTGACCACATCAAAGCTCTTTCAGGAGTCATGTTATTACATAAACCTTTCAGTTGCATACAAAAACTTATATCACCTCTTGAAACAGTAAAATACTGTACTTCACAAACAAAATTCAGTTTAATTAAATTGTTGAATCTATGTGGTGGGAAAAGGAAGCTCACTGTACTATTCTTGGAGTTTATTGGTAAATTTGAAATTTTTATGATAAAAAGTTGAAAAGAACTCAGATTATAACTTAGTCTGCCACTCCCTGTCTCAACACTGAGCCTCGCACGTAGACAGCAAAAAGACACTTAGAGCACTAGTGTTCACATATTTTGTGGGGAGTTTTTTTTGAGATTTCATTTATTTATTTTTAGAGAGAGGGGAAAAGAAGGAGAAAGAGAAGGAAGGAAACACAGATGGTCGAGAGAAACATCGATCGATTACCTCCTGCACGCCCCCAAATGGGAACCTGGCCTGCAACCCAGGCGTGTGCCCTGACCAGGAATTGAACCAGCAACATTTTGGTTTACAGAACAATGTTCAACCCACTGAGCCACACCAATCAGGGCTGTTGTTCATTTTATGCAATATTTTGATCACTTTTTCATGATGAATTTGGCACCATATTCCTTTTGCATTTGTATTAAGTGGTGCATCATCATCATCAACAAATGCTATAGCTCTTCAAGAACTTTTTAAAATAAAATGAACACTGAGTGCTGGGTGTTGTGGTAAGTGCTGTGTGTGGTCCTTGCAGTGCAAAAAGGATGCACTGACTCATCTTTGGCCCAGGTTTTACACTTGGAGTTGCCTTCCTGGGGTGACAACGATTTGTTCATTTATTAAACACCCCTGACTGAAGGAGGCATTATACAAAGATAGAGAAATAACAGACGGCCAACACTTATGGAGCATATAAACTTAATGGGGAGATTCAACACACAAAGCTTAACTACATAACCAGTTCGTGATAAATGAAAAGCAAGAACCACTATGGGAATCAGGACCTGCCCTGATTCATTCATTTAGCTAGATAGTTATAAGATAACTATTTGGAGTCAGGAATATAGATTTTGATTATGGAATGAAACCAAATTAACTTGCCTACTAGGTTAGCCCACCATCCATATATCAGAAACACAGTCCTCTAATCAATGAATCTGTAAAATCTTAAGAGGATGTACCAGGTGTCACCAGCACGGTACCAGTGATCTCCCGGGTGGCCTCTGGCACTTACACCTGCCTCTCTACATTTGAGGAGGACAGAAACACCACCTTATTCACCCTGGTAGCCCCACATAGCATTAAACTCATCAAGAAAGATATTAAGGGAATGTTCACTGAACTAAATTGAATTGATTTTTTAAATCTTTGAATTGGGTTAAAAAAAGAATCCCATAGGGCCAAGTGCTTCTCTCACACCGGGGAAAACAAAATTTTCCTTTAGCGTTGATTATTGGGCAGTTTCTGTACCAGTTTTTGAAAACAAATCAATACACCGACAGGTAATGCTTTCCCGTCTTTCATGGGCTCTACTTCCTCAATCCTCTGCAGATCTGCTGAGGGAGAGTCGTGTGCTCACTGCAGCACTACTCTCAAACAGGAAGTGACAATCTGGTGACTCAGAAAACACCACAGAACCTTGCTCAAACTAACAGGATTCTTTCCGTTTTCAGGTGGTGGTTACCATATCTGAACTGATTATAAAACTCTCTCTTACTGTGTCCTCACATCTGCTGTCTCCAGTGTCAACTCAATAATACACGAACTCAACACAAAGTCACTCCTCTGTTAGGGCAACGAGGAGAGCTGTGTTAAGAATGATGCCGAGACCTGGAGCTCTGTGTTGTCTCACCTGTATCCGTCCTCAAGGCTACTCTGTTCACAAGGAAATGATTTTTGAGAGAAGGTCCATGTACATCTGATTTGTGGGTATGCTTTAAACCTGACAGAAAAACAAAACTTTTCATGCTGGTCAATTTCATAATCTTCATTGGTTTTGGAAGCATTTATAAATCCTTTTTCTGTTAAAAAAAAAAGCATTTATAAATTAGATGAGATCCATATGAAAATATATTGAGACAATGAATACACTGTTATTTATCATTTTTAATGCAAGAAAACTCTTTGCAGACAATTTCTAAGGGTTGAAAGTTCATGTAGATGACAGCTTGCCATGTACACAGTAGGGGTCCTCAGACAGACTGGCTCTCTCAGTGACACATGTCATGTAAAGTAACCTCAGGGCACAAGAAAAAGAATAATCTAGCCAGCAATACTCACAAGGCTTCCTTGTGGAACACTTCCTTATCAGTGTTATAAGAGAATCACTTCATATCTTAGCATTTAACTAATCTGAAATTACTTAAGGCATGATTATTTTCAAATCCTCCCTAGTCTGCCCAAATTTCAAAGCATGTAGGTGCTGGTCTGGATCTCTTAGCCACTGTTCACTGTCCTCCCAGTTCTTAGAATAAGCATGTATTAACAGCCCATTTTGTGTCAGGCTCTCTGCCATGTTCTGGGACTACAAGGACAGAATTACTCCTGTCCTTAAGAAACTTACAGTCCACTGGAAGACAAAATTCCACAAACAGATGGTCACATTACAATGGAGTAAGTACAAAGACAGTGACATTCAAGAGAGCTTGGTTTAACTGGAAAAGGAAGGCAGTGGGCAGCTTATGTTTGCAAAGCTGTTTTGATTCAGTGTCTTTATCAGCTTTTGACACTAACATTATATTGAAATCCGAATTCGCAGCACATACCTCACAGTCCACACTAAAGCAAATAAAAGTACGAATAAAGATTGCGTGAGCAGCCTGCATTACCTACGATGGTGACCAGCGCTGACTGACTGGGATGCTGGGAGGAGGAACAAGTGTAGTATCCAGTGTCGTTCCTTCGCACTGATGACACAAAAGCAAACAGAATCCGTATCATAGTTCTGTTTGTGGAATAGGTGCTCATCTCAAAGTAGCTGCCCTAGGTTTTAATAAAACAAAATGAATTTAATTATTTCAACCGGGACTACCAGCTTGCTGTTTCTGCATTTTCAGGATGCAAACACATCATATTACCTCCTCCAGGGCTTTATTTTCTAATTTCCACTTGAGCCCGAATCTATGGTTTACATGAACAGCTTTGCACCTTATCCACAAGGGCTCCCCCACTTTAAGAAATAATTGTGGCAGTGTGGTCTGGGGAGTCTGATTTAGGTCTACAAGACAAAAGCATTCCAAGTAAGAAAAAAAGTGATTTGTCTTTATCACAAAATATATACTGAGCATTCTGAAGAGCTAAGATTTTGATGTCATCACAAATGTTATGAGCCTCCTATTATGTTATTAATCTTTAAAAATAAATTCATAAAAATCTTTCATTTTTTTGTTAAATCTTGTAGCACTTACAGATCCATAATATTACATTTAAACTGGTATAAAGGGACCATAGAATTTCTGAAGTTGAATAATCACCTAAATGTTTATGGTTAGTCTCAGGTCATGTCTAAGGAATAGTCACTAAAAAAAGAAATACATAATATTATGTCTTACCTATGGTGAACAGCTTGGTACATTCCTGGCCCAGCTCATTTCTTGCACAACACCTTATGTCTGTTCCAAACAACTCATGAAGTACGCTTTTCTCCTTTGTAACAACAGCTGGACTTTCTCCTTTACAACTACAATTACAAAATAAATGTCATTTGACTAAATATGCTTTAAAATTACAAATGAATGTTCAGAAGAACATAGGTATAGGTTCTAGAGCTTGTTTTATTAAGAGTTTTATTAAGAGTTTTATCTAGAGTTTTACCAAGAGCCTGCCTAAAAGTGCAAAGAAGGGAGAAGGTCAAAAGGCAAATAAAAGCCCACATCTGTGATTTCAGCAGAGTCTATAAGGAACTAGCTACTCATTATCTCAACAATTAGAATAATGCTAGAGAGAATTACACAATAAAACAGTTTCAGAGTGTGTGTGTGTGTGTGTGTGTGTGTGTGGTGACTCCTTCCTTGTTGTTTAAAGAGAGAGAAAGAAAATAATTGATAAAGAAGACAGAAGTGAGAGGGAGGAAGAGAGAGAAAAGGAAAGCATGATGAAGTTTTATAATACAGCTTAACAAGGTTAAGTGTCTATTCTTTGAAGCACGGAAGGGGACAAACCAGTGAGAGGGAGAGTAGCAAAGTCTTCAGTTCACAGAGCTGACTGGGGAGGGCCAGGTATCCCTCCAGAGGGATGCCGTCAGCCCTCAGCCCCATCTCAGGATTTAGCAAGCCCTTCCCTCTCCCTCAGCAGAAGATGGACTTTGGTTCCTCCTCAGAGCTTCCCTAACTTTGACCTTCCCCAAAACAGATCCAGCTTTTGGAGTTGAGTTATTGTCACTTTTCCCCTCTTTATCACTTTAGTCAGAGGTATTCTTTTCTTCGTTTGTGCATCATTCCTTGAGAGCTTTTTTTTTATTATAATGAGGCAGGAAGGTAAGAAGCTAGGAAAATTCCTTAGCAAGTAGAATGGGGAAACAGAGATGGAAAGCTGAACAAACTGGCTGAGCAATTTACAGTCAGATAATAAATCACAAAGTCTTCTCTTGCCTAACCAAGGACACTTAGGAGCATATGGTTTACACATTCCAGAGCATGCTGGGGCAGACCCGCCCCAGTCCCAGTCCCAGTCCCTCTATGGTGACGTTCTTTGATGGTGAAACTGACCAGAGAATGACCCTGACTCCTCTATACACTTATTTTGATCAACAGCATACAGAAGGACACACCCAGAAAGCTGATGAATATTCTATTGAGATCCTCCCCTGAGATGACCCTAAAATTCCTGCCTTTACAAAACAGATAAAATCCCTCAAGATAAAGGAAGCCTGTGAGTGCTGTCCTTGCAGCACACCTGTACCTCCCCATTTCTTGGGCTTGTACTTTTGCTGTCTTTCTCCTAAACTCCAAGGGTCCCCAAGAGACTTGCAACGAGGAGAGCAGCGGGCAGTGGCAGCTCATCCCAGGCTAACACTCTGAACCTGTCTCCATGGCCCATTTTCTCTGCCTTGTCAATGAGCTAATTTAAGCAGCCTAGCCTTGGCTCACTTTTGTCACTGTGACTTTTACTTCTCGGTGAGTCCACACAGCCCTCAGCCCCATAAGGCTCACTTTCCTATAACGTTTCCAGGGAGCTAAAGCAGAGGTTCTCTCCTGTTGTTCTCTTCTGTCCAGGTTCTCTCCCCAGGTTCTCTCCTGTTGTTTCTTCTGTCCAGAGCCCATCCTTATTTCACTGCCCCCAGCTTTCACAAACAGACTCTCAGAATCACCTGGACAGGTGTTGTGAAATCCTTCCTGCACAAAGCCAAGGACACATATGCTCTAGGCTAGCCTGAGGCAGACCCATTCCAGGCCAGTCTGTTTCCAGGGACAATAAGACAACAATCGTTGGAGTCACTGAAGGAATTTTGGAAAATTTAGGGCAAAAAATAAAAGAGTTTTCAGTTACCTAGATTTTGGTGTGCAGTTCTCTAATTTTTGTTGTTGTGGTGGTGGTAGTCTATGTACACACTACCTGTATATCTACAGGTAATCTCTTTTACTTTACCATCGAAAATTTGGGATCACATCCATGTCATTTGATAACCTGATTTCTTCTTCTCCTCTTTAGTCCCATTTTTAAATAAAAATTGTTCTGCAAATTTTAGTTAGTTCAAATTGCATGAATTCTTACTTTGTGAAAACTTAGCTAGGGCACATTCAAAAAACAAAAGTAAACAGTTATATGGAACTTACTATCTGCTAGGCCCTGTTCTTTGTGTTTCAAAAATTTCAATTCATTTATCCACCATAGCAATCTTACAAGGTAAGTACCACTACCATCCTCATTCTCCAAGGCCACACAGGTAGTAAGCAAACTAGGGTTCAAACTCAGGCTAAATTCTAAGTCCTTAAACAATCACATTAAACTACTCTTCCAAAATGAAAAGAATAATCACAAATTAAGCATTTATTTACAGGTAATTTCTTACTTATAGGGAACAATACACTAAAATCCCTACGTTTCTTTTTCCCTAACCAGACACTCAGGGAGCTAACAACCCTAAAACTTAAAAGGGCTTTTATGTCCAGGGAGGACCCTGCAGTTGAGTGACCAGACCCAGGAGCGTTTCGAAAGGCCTCCTTGCTAAAGCAGCGCCTCCCATCCTTCCTGGAAAGTCCACACTAATCATTCGTTAGGGGGCCAAAGTTTCCTGTTAACATGGTGACGGATTTAACTGTACATCTAGTATGATGTCAACTGTTTTAGAAAAAGACCAAACAAGTAAAGGAATCTTAGCAGTTATCTCTATTACATGTCATACCTTTTACTCTGTGAATTGCAAAACACCCATTTCACAGTTGGTTCCGGAATGCTCTCAGACACACAGACCAGGGCATCCTGATTTTCCATTTTTCTAAAGTATGGTCTCCTTAATGTGTAAAGCTGTGTATCTAAAGCATCACAAATTATTAACATTTTAATATTTTAAAAATAATTATCTTAGCAGCCCCCTCAGAAAAATTCTACATCATTAAGAAAAGCTAGTATTTTATATCATAGCAGTGTCTTCTGCTCCACTCCAAATATATATAATAATATAACCCCTTCTGACCAACATAATAAATTTAACTCTGGCTGACATTCCAACTTTGGCATTTATGCTCTTAGCCAGTTTCTTTGGGCACTTCATAAATCCACAGACAACTAAAGACAAATGGGGTGAAGCCATGTGAAAATACAAATATTGACACAATAGGAAAAAGAAAACTGGAAATAACATGAAGTTTAAAACCCATACTTATATGGTTGAAGACCCAACTGTCTTCACATAATTTTATCTAGATTTAGGCAGAAATATATGGTTTTAGAAATGCAAACGTATAATAGGATGGAGTTAGAATGGGAACTGAGTAATCCTGAGTATTAACTATAATTGAAAAATAAAATTAAAAATAAAAAGAACTGGAACTGAATTGAGAATGCAAACTGGCCTCCCGTTCGCACTGGACCATAACACCTTCGCCCCTCCCCCATCTGCCGCTATCGCAATGCCAAATATACAAACTTTCTTTTCGCTTCTCAGGCCCCTCCAGGGAGAGGAGTTTACTACCTCCCTGAAGAGAGCCTTCCATTTTTCAACAAACCTTTTTTTAAAAGAAAGTTTCCCTATGCTAAATTCCAATCTCCCATCTTTAAATTTTATCTTAAAGTACTTCATATTTTATGCATATGTGTGTGTGTTTGTATGTGTATGCATATATATACACAAAAGAATATATAAAATGTGAATTTTGGAGCTTAATAATAAAAACTAATACCCACGGACCCATACCCAGGTCAATAACCAGAATACTAATAAGTCCCTGTGAATCAATTTTTGTGCTTTTTCTCCTCTCTCAACTCTAGATAACCTTCATCCTAAATTTTGTTTATCATTTCCATGCTTTTAAAAGTGTTTTCATTACTTTGGCTAGGTGGCTCAGTTGGTTGGAGCATTGCCTCATACACCAAAAAAATTACGGGTTCAATCCCCAGTGGGGGCACATACAGGAAGTAGCCAATTGATATTTCTCTCTCTCTCTCTGTTTCTCTTTCTCTCTCTCCCCCCCCCTCTCAAATAAGTGGGCATGTCCTTGGGTTAGGGCTAAAAAAATGTTTTCAATACATAGGCATGTAGCCCTAAAAAATATATTAGTTTCGTTTGTTTTTGAGCTTCCACAGAAAGTATCACTCAATAAGTTGTCTTGCACATCTTCCTTCTTTTGTCCGCTCTTATGTTTTTAGTTCATACATTGTACTTCATTTCTTTCACTACTACGTAGTATTCTATCGGTGAGTGTATCACAGTCTATCACTCCATTCCCTTGCTGTGGATATTTGGGTAGTTTCCAGTTTTTCATATTACCACCAATGGTGCTATGAACACTTTGTACATTCCTCCTGAGGCAGTGTGTAAGTTTCTTTAGTAATACACCTAGGAGTAGAACTCCTGGTTTATATGGTGTGAGCATGTTCGGTTTTACACATAATGACAATGTTTTCCAAAGTGGTCATACTAATTTCCACTTATATCTCAGGACGTGACATTGACTAGTGTTCCTGATACTCACCAAGACTTCTGAATTCTCAACAATCTAGTGGGTATAAAATGATACCTCGTTGTGGTCATAATTTGCACTTTTTGATTATTAATTTAACATATTTTCTGACCATTTAGTTTTCAGGTTCTGAAAAAGAAATGACCACTCATGTCTTTTGTTCATTTTTCTGTTTTTTCTTATTGATGTATAGGAATTCTCTATCCATTCGGACTATTAATCCTTTGTTGATTATATGTTGCAAATATTCTATTTTCTATTGGTTTTTATGTTTTCTCCTTGTAATTTCTGACCATTGGCCCCAATTCAACCCTCTAGAGCAAATTTTTTAAAGTGTAGAAAGCTAGACTTTAAAAGATCAGAAAACCTGGGGCTTCCACATGTAAATCTTTCATGCATTCAAAATTAGAAACCAACCATTTCATAAGTTATATAAATGTTGTATACCTGAAATTAGTATAATATTAAATGTCAACTAGAACTGAAAAATTAAAAAAAAAACATAATTGCTACTAAAAGAAAAACAAAATTAGAAACCATCCAAGGAATTCTAACTAGTTAGACCAGGTGTCCTGAGTCACACGCCAGAAGAATTCCCTCCGTGTCATCACACTGCCGCCCGTCTCCCCTCTCCTCAGAAACATTCCCTACTCTCCACTAACTACTGTCAGTTTCTTCAGCTGTTCCTGACTTCAGGAATTCCAAGTTCTTCACTATACTGGTTGCTCTGTTTCATCAATATTCATCTGTGGAAAAAATGGAGAACTGAAAATAATAATCTTCTACTAATTTCCTTAACCTAGACAGTAGATTTTTATGAACACTGCCAAGGTTCAGATTTCCTTTTTTACCGGCCATGCCATGCTGGCAGTTAACACAGAACCTGTGGCTCACAAAACCCTTTTCTCTTTTTCATACTGACTGTTGTCAAGTCTCACCTGGTTTTTTTGAACCTTGCCACTCAGGTGAATGCTAAAAACAGATTACAATGTATTTGGATGGCTGTTGTTAAACTTTTCGTACATCTTAAGTGAAAAGAAGATATTCGAAGTATAACTGAGACACAGCAGATGCCCACTTACCTTAAACAAATTCAAATATTAACAGAGAGAGAGAAAGAGAGAGAGAGAATGAAATCAAGCAAGAAATCTCTTATTTTCTCCCATCTGAAGGCACACGGACTCACTGTCCCACAGAAGGGGGTCAGGGATCGGGGAGGGAACAGAAAACAAGACCAAACTCAAAGAGCAACAAAATGTAGTTCTTGTCTTTTGAGCTTCTAAGGCTCTGATTCCATAAATCTCAGAGTAATTGAAGGGCTCTTAAGAACACATGTGGCTAATTTTGACTTAACCTAATTTTTGCCTTACAGGATAACTTTAGAGCCAACAGCCCATCCCTAATGCCAGTAAAATGACACTTCTGGGAACCTAAAGTGCTGTTGCTGTGAGCAGCTTTGCCTGCAAGCCCTGTGCAGTCTGGTGCAGGAAGTACAGACCTGGCTAAACTCAGCTCTAACTGTATCCTTCATCACACCTCTCGGCGTGTCCATTCTCTCTCCTACATGTAGGCGGGATCACTGTGAGGATGGAGAGGGTACGTGCAGAACACTGTCACAAAGGCTGATCCTGAGCCTGGGCACATCTGCGGGCTGGACTCCTGCGGACCACACCTGGGCTTCGCGCCTTCTAGTCACTGACAAGGAAGAGGGGGCCCCAACAAGTCCTGCCAATGTGTACCAGGGATCTTAACTTACTGTGGCACAAACTCAGAGTTTTGGGAGGCCTTCCCTGACTCCTAAGAGCAGTAGGACCTATGGGAATGCACCTGCCTCTAGTCCTATTTGTCACGGGAAGTAAAGTGTTCAGTGTGTACACCGGGCAACTGTGCGCTTACTAGGCCGGCACACAATTGACAGGAAACAAGAAGCCAGAAGACATACGCAGGTAGTGATTCTGCCACAGTTAGCTCTCTGGTTAAGAACATTTGGATTATTCCTTCCTAAACGTTAAACATTTGAACTTTTGCATAGTGATCAGGCACTTGTATACATACAGAAGCCACTTGCTAGATTCTGCATTTTAAACTAAAATTTTAATTTATTAAAGTTAAATAAAATTAAAACTCAGGTTCCTCAGTCACATTGGTCACATTTCAAGTGTTTGACAAACATGTGTGGCCAGTGGCTACCATGCTGGAAAGGGCAGGCGCAGTCTCAGAGACGACAGATTGCACTAAGATCTTCCAGTCTATGAGGCATGTATTTTTATCCCTTTTTTACAAGTATAGAAATTGAGGCTCAGGGTGACTAAGTGACCTGCCAGAGGTGGTAACAGCAGATCCAGAATAAGAACCCAGGTCTTCTGATTCCAAGATCAAAACGTTTTCCATTTCTTCCCTGTCAGCCATCTGTCACTGAAGAGAGGGTAGCCTGGGTTTCTCAGAATGCTGAATCTGGTACTCCATGGGTCCCCTCTGAGAGCCTCGGTAGGTCATATGGATGATTGAATTGAATTCAATCAACTCAACCACACGTTGAGGGAAACCTGTATATTGTGTGCAGAGCATCCAGGGAAAACTCATGAGTTCCAAACCATGCCATCACCTGTGGTAGAGACCTGGTAGCGAGGTGCACTTACTTCTTATACTCACTGTAAACAATATAGTATAATTGGTCACGGCACCCTGAATATAAAGTAGGTATTCTCCAGCTTGTGTTTCTGTCATTTTCAAAATGAACATGGAAACAACGCCTCTGAAAAAAGCAAGAAAGAGAACTGGTTATTTTGTAAAATGTGTGAAACTAAAAACAAAATATTTCATACTGAGTCAGAAGCCTGTCGGCTGTCTCCCACGTTCTGCCTCTGACTGTGGCGCGGACTGCTGTACTGTGGAGAACACAGCTTCTGTCCTGTGCCCAGCACTCAGCCTGGGCCCTGTTACTTCAGCCTTGATTTTTAACCAGCCTCTCCCTTGAAAGTGAAGGACTTCCATTCCAGTACCTTCACCTCATGCTTTCCAAGTCCCTTGGAGGGAAATCTTCCACCAAAACCACAAATGTGCAGGGTGTGCTCCCACTGGCAGTGGCAAGCAGGCCATCCCCTTCGGTGGCAAAATACCCTCCACAGTCACACTGGCCCAGTCACCTGGCCACCAGACTCAGTTCCCATTTTCAGAACCAGACCACTGTATAAAGCAAGATATACTGAGAAAGACAGTCTGTGCCTCTCCAAATGAGAGAATTCAGCCAAAACCTGACACAAGACATTTTCCTATGAAGTAATAATGACACTGACATATCACATAGACATAAGGAGGAAGATGTCTCAATGTTTATATTTTTAACTCTTCAGATATTCGGTAAAAATAAATTTGGCTAGTGGCGTTCACTTCAAAGAAACAGCTTTGGTGTGTGTTTGGCAATACCCATTCTCATTAAAGCTCGAAGTATTTCTCTAGCAGTTTGTTAAATAATGTTGGATTTAAATGGACACTTTCTGACATTTACTACTCAAAGTGCGGTCTTTCCCTGACTGGGTTTGCATCAGCTGGGAGCTGCCAGAGAGGCAGAGTCTCAGGCATCACCCACACCTACTGAACCAGAATCTGCATTGTAACAAGACCCCCAGAGCATTCAACTGTACCTCATACTGGAGAAGTCCCGCCTCGGAGCTCCAGGCGGCCGAGTTAAGAGTATTTGTACTTAAACTCATACAGACAGCAAATTACTGGGTTATATATACATTTGAATTTTTTCTACAGATATTTTTGTGATGGGCCTTCTTTCCCTGAACCATTCCCTCTCCTCATATGATTTGTGAAAAAGTTTCTAAAAATGTTTTGTTACTAAATTAACTAATCCACACAAGACCTACCTATGACTTTGGCTAACAACAAGCCTGCCCCATTCTAAAGCAAAAAAGGCCCCCTCTCACAGAGTGAAAAGAACCCTACTTTTTTACTTCGCTTTTCGGCATCAATCCAGTGAGAACTGTTGTGGCATCAAATTTTAATAAGATTGCCAGATGATTTCTCAAAGCCAAAATACTTAATACAAGAGTGTTTTGGTTCAACCCAAAGATAAAGGTAACCGAAAAACAGAAGTGAGTAATACAGTCTCAAAAGAGGAAAAGGAAATGAATGTGTTCAAAGATTTAGAACCAAAATTCAGAATTATAGCCACTGTCCTGAAAATTACTTAAGAGTTTGCGTGAACTTAAAGAAACAATAGAAATACTTGGAACAAGTCCACCACAGAGATGTAACCCCATTGTGTTATTTGGGTGTCATTTGCTGTCATTTTGTTTTGGAAAGACGGTATCTTTTCTACAGCTCTTGGGCACCAAAACATCTCTAAGGATTAGAGAGAAAGGCATTCTTAGAATGATTAACTGGACATTTAGATATCTGTGCCCCTTGCTTCCTGCCCCTGTCTGATCTCAGCAAGAGGACCGGGGTGGCAGGTAATGGCAGCCAGGACAGCTAGACACAGGCTTGGATGTCGATGCACAAAGATTGGCTAAGATGTTTTTCTGGATCGTGAGACCGATGTTCCTCACACAGAGATCAATTTCTTGCTAAAACATTTTGTGGATATCACATTACCATTCTGTTCATCATGCTGTGAGGCAAGAGATAAAACTAGATGTTCTTTTCCCAGGCATTTCCCAGAAAGAAGCTTCTTGCTACTTGAACTAGAATGTAATGAAAACTTTCCAACTTTTTTATCTTTAAGATAATTAAAAAACAAGACACCTTAAAAATCCCAAATAGTCTTTTCACTATTTGTTTTATGTTTTACCAGCCTAGTCACTGCTTTGTTCTAGCTTATAGGCCCTAACTATACCTACCTACATATCTATGTATAATTTTTTAAATTAATAGACTTGTTTAGAGCAATGTTAGATTTACAGAAAAATTGAGCAGAAAGTACAGAGAAATTCCACATATATCTTTCTGTCTACCAACTCCCCCTGACACACACACAGTTTCCTTATTATTAACATCTTGGTAGATATGGTATATTTGCTACAATTGATGAACCATTATTTACATTAACTAAAGTTCATAGTTTATATTAGGCTTCACTCTTTGTGTTGTACATCCTAGGGTTTTAACAAATATATAATGCCATATATCCATGCCCTAACTATATTTTTAGTTCATTATTTCACTGGAGATAAGAGTTATAGTAGATATGTACAGAAATTTACAAATAAACTCTAAATGAAGCAAAAACTATTTTTATGTCAAAAATGTGTTCTGCCATAAATCTTTATGGTTGCACATCCACACCCCTCCCTTACCTGTTTTGTAAATCAAAGCGTGGTTGGCAATTCAGGGAGCTGCGTTTAAAGACCCAGAGACAGGAAATGTTCCCTGGGGTGGTGACCAGCACTTGCAGCGTGATGGACGCAAACTTGTCTACTTCTACAGTGGTTGCTTCATAGACTGCCTCCTCCGCACTCGCAGGCCTCAAGGCACAGCCAAGGTCTTCTGGGGGTTCTGATGCCTGTGTTACAGACGAAACATTGTTCGGTCGCCTCTACCAGCTGGGGACCTGGCCTGAAACACAGGCATGTGCTCTGACCGGAATTGAACCGGCAACCTTTCAGTTCCCAGGCCAGTGCGCACCCCACTCAGCCACACCAGAGAGGGCACAAGTGCATGTTGAATGCAGCCTCTTATTTGAAACCTTTACCAAATATTGATACGTATGTGTCGATATGCTGCAATAACACCCCTTGAGAACATATCACTGATTGAAAATTCCATTAATTATAATTCTCTAAAAAAAGAGAGAGAACTTGAGGCTGCATTTCTAAAATGTTTTACAGGCTCTCATGGGTTGAATTTTGTGCTCCCACCCAAAGTCATATGTGGAAGTCTTAACCCCCAGGACCTCCAAATGTGACCTTATTTCGCAATAACATCTTTACAGAAGTGACCAAGTTAAAATGAGGCCCTTAGGGTGGGCTCTAATCCAATATGACTGGTGTCCTTATAAAAAGAAGGTATTTGGCTCTGACCAGTGTGGCTCAGTTGGTCAAGTGTCGTCTCCCCAAAGTGGAAGGTCACCAGTTTGGTTCCCAGTCAGGGCACATGCCTGGGTTCTTGACCCGGTCCCCCCAGCTGAGGCACATGGGAGGCAACCAGTCAATGTTTCCCTCTCACATTGAGGTTTATCTCCCCCTCTCTTTCTCCCTCCCGTCCCCTCTCTCTAAAAGTAAATGAATACAATCTTTTTTTTTAAAGGAAATTTGGAGAAGACAGATACTCAGAGAGAATGCCATGTGAGCATGAAGATGGTCACCTATGAGTCCAGGAGAGAGGCCCGGAGCAGAGCCTTCCCTCGCTGCCCTCAGAAAGAACCAGCCCTGCTGACACCCAGATTTCAGACGTCCAGCCTCCAGAATGGTGGAAAATGAATTTCTGTAGTTTAAGTCCCCCAGTCTGTGAATCTTAGTTATGACAGCTTTAGCAAACTGATATACAGACAAGAATCACAAAATTTGTAATACATGAACATAAGAATCTACATAGTAGTAATAAATTGGTATCTGTGTTAAAACAAATTTAAAACTAAACTATTTTCTGGGTAGATATTCCCCATAGGGTCACTGCCACCACCACACTCCTTGCCTGCTTCAAAAAAGTGTGATATACTGAGAGGAGGATGGGGTAGCAGCTCCTGCTTCTGGAACCCTCGCCCCCACCCTCTAACATGTAGTACATTTCATGCACACACATAGACTAAAGCTTCTTCAGGTGAAGAGCAAGGTAGCTCTTCTGCTACCGGTCATAAACCATGTGTCTGGTTTTATTTGTTCACGTATTCAGTAGTATCAGATAAGTTCATGTAATTAATATCTGATAAGTGCTCAACCACCTGCTAGGCACTCTATGAAACCAGAAAGGAAAGATACTGATCTTGTCCTTAAAGAGTTTTTGTTTTAAAGATTCTATTCATTCAGTTTTAGAGAGAGGCGAAGGGAAGGAGAAATAAAGGGAGAGAAACATCTAAGTGAGAGAGAAACATGGATCAGTCGCCTCTCACACACACCCCAATGGGGGACCAAACCTGCAATCCAACCGTGTGCCCTGACTGGGAATTGAACCAGTGACCTTTTGCTTTGCAGAATGATGTTCAACCAACTGAGCCACACCAGCAAGGGCATTAAAGATTTTTGAGTCTACTAATAAACTGAAGTAAAACTGAAATAGAATGCCAACCATAAAAAGGCACCAACTACTTTGAAAGGTAAAATTAAATGCTCTGAGAATTCAGAGGAGGGATAGGTAGCTTCCAAGCTGGGGTGGTGAGCATGCCTCACTGAAGTCCAGCAATGGAACTAAATCTTAAAAGATGGGCATTGAATAAAGTTTTTAAAAACCTGATGTACTTGAAGAATTTGCAATATATATTACAAATAAAGGACAAATAACCCTAATACATAAATGTTTTAAAAATTGAGTGACACAGGACAAAAAACAGAGTAGAAAAATGGGAAAATGAAATAAGTAGATAGTTCACACACGAAATATAAAGAACAGTCCTTTAACATGTGAAAAAATGCTCAACCTTGCTTATAATTAGAGAAATATAAATTAAAATAACACTGAACTATCGCTTCTCATCTACCAGACCGGCACAGATTTTAAAGTAGGACAATGCATTGTGCTGGTGAGGCTGTGAGGAGACGGTTACTTTCATACACAGCTGGAGGACTGCAAACTGGCACAGCCCTTCCAGAGGGGAATTTGTCAATATCTGACAGAACTCTATGTGCACTCACCGTTTGAACCAGCAATCCCACTTCTAAAATGTACCTCCAACAATTAACTACAGTGTCACTTGTGACTGTACACTATTGGAGACACCCTAAGTGCTCATGTGTAGGAGATTGGTCGAATAAATTATGGCACACCGCACGAGGGAGACCTACAGAGCTGCAATGAAGAAAAAGAATGGTCTCTGCCTGCTGGTGCGAAGCGTTTTCCTGGATACACCGTAAGGTAAAGAAAGCTAAGGACAAAAAGTATCTACTTTCAAGTATGCTACACTTCATAGAAAAAAGAAGGGGATATAAGAAAATACACATGTATCTTCTTAATTGCATACAAGAAATACATTAACAACAATAAAATTCTAAAGGAATTGGTTAAATACAGGAGGTAACTAGAAAAAAGATGGAAACTTGGTGATAAAGATGGGGGGAGGGATATGTCTCTGAGTAAACCTTTTTATATTGCTTTGTTTTAAGAACCATAATCATGTTTCATATACTTATAAAAATAGCAGTTAACACTAACCAGGATATGAGAGGAACTCCGAATGGAACACAAACCAAATGAATTTAATGTGTAACAAATAAATAATAACATAGCCATAGTGAAGGGGGTAGGAGAGTAAAGAATTAACCTAAGGAACTTTGGAAAATAACGATTTGGATACAATAAGGTTAAAGACAAAAATAACTGAAACACAAATACAGTATTGTAATTAGGATGCTTGTTTCTCATTAGGATGTGGGTTAACAATTCTGAAACTACTTTATGTATATGATTGGACTGAATAGCTAAGTAAGTATTATAGATAATGAGAGCTAGGTTTCTTACTGTCCAAGAGAAATACAAATAAGGAAAGAGGGAAAGCTATAATAAACACTGGTGCCAAATTAAAATCAGAGCTATCAGCTTGACCTATGGTGATGGATGGAGAGATAGATAATAGATAGATGATAGATAGATCGATGGATAGATAGATAGATACATAACACACAGACAGATGCAGACATGATAGAGATAAACATTAATATAGTCTGTGTGGGGTTAGTATACATACATACATTTCCTAGCTCTGCCAGCTGAGAGGGACTGGAAGCAATGACATCCCAGTAGCAATGAGTACATGCAGCTCTCAGATCTTGGTTCCTCAATACTGTCCTCCAAGAAACCAGTGCTCCTTGGAGAAGTAGTTAACTCCAGGGCTGAGGCAAGAAAAATACAAGGTGAGCCCCAAGTACGTTGCAGTGCTGAAATGCAAGGAAGCACTTGAAAGAAGAAGAGGATGTGCTGAAGGGACACGGGCCAGCCTGAAGTAGGTCTCAACGGCCACATGCTGGGGCCATGTGCACAACAAAACAAAAATGATAGTTTGGGGTTAGAACCCACAGAATAAAATAAATATCTATATGAGTCCATACTGATATAAATAAGTAATTGAGTAAACAAATAAAACAGAGAAGGGATAGCTCTTCCCTACAGAAAAATGCCAATTAATTCATGTAGAGGGAATGGGGTAAAGAAAAAATTACCCTTAGGCACACATCACAGTAGTAACTGTAGACAAAGTCCATCAATGGCAGCTAAAATCAGCAGGTGAAAATTGGAGGAGAAAAAGGATATTTTTGTCTCCCCTCAGATATTTGTTAATTACAAAGAAAGTAACTTTGCAATGGAGAAATCCAGCACACAACATCTTAATCTTCAAACAGAAATAAAAAATGATGAAAATGTTCAGATTTTAAACAACTACTAGATGGATTGTGGGAATAGTGACAGCATCTTATTTTGGGTACAGGATATACTGGTAACATAGCTAAGGATGTAGAAGTTTATTTATTAGATTTACATGGGCAAGTTTTGTCTACTAAAGATTGTTTGGTTATTCAAAACACCTCTGGACTATAATGTTTCCAGAAAGATGTCTCACCTGAGAACTGTGAACTGTGGAATAAATAGAAACCCCCCTTTTTTTAAAAAGTGAGTAGACCCTGGCTGGTGTGGCTCAGTAGATTGAGCACGGGCCTGTGAACCAAAGTGTCGCCGGTTCAATTCCCAATCAGGGCATGTGCCTGGGTTGCAGACCAGGTCCCCAGTAGGGGGCGTGTAAGAGGCAACCACACATTGATGTTTCTCTCCCTCTCTTTCCCTCCCTTTCCCCCTATCTCTAAAAATGAAGAAATAAAACCTTAAAAAAAAGTGAGTAGAGGGAAGGAAATAATAAAGATCAGAGCAGAAATAAATGAAATAGAGTCTAAAAAAAACAAAAGATCAATGAATATAACAGCTGGTTCTTTGAAAAGATAGACAAGATTGACACACTTTTAACCAGGCTCATCAAGAATAAAAGAGAAAGAGTCTAAATAAATAAAATCAAAATTGAAAGAGGAGAAATAACAACTGACACCAGAGAAATACAAAGAATTGTAAGAAAATATTATGAACAATTATATGCCAACAAACTGGACATCCTGGAAGAAATGGATTTCTAGTCTTCCAAAATGAAGTAAGGAAGAATCAGAGAATCTGAATAGACAGATTATACCTAGTTATATTGAAACAGTAATCAAAAAACTCTCAAGAAACGGAAGCCCGGACAGGTTGGCTTCACAGGTGAATTTTACCAAACATTCTGAGAACTAACACTTTTCCTTCTCAAATTATTTCATAAAATTCAAGAGGAGGGAAGGCCACCAAACTCATTTACATTATCTTAACTCCAAAACTAGATAAAGACACTACAAAGAAAGAAAATTATATGCCAATATCCCTGGTGAACATAGATGCTGAAGGCCTCAACAAAATATTAGCAAACCAAATACAGCAATGCATCAAAAAGATCATGCACCATGATCATGTGGGATTTAATTGGGGAGTTCAAGGTTGGTACAACATCAGGCACATACTACTCAAAAATGTCCATACTACCCAAAGTAATCAAAAGATACAGTGCAATTCCTATCAGGACTCCAATGACATATTTGACAGAACTAGAGCAAATATTTCAAAAATTTTTATGGAATCCCAAAAGGCCCCACATAGGAATAGCAATCCTGAGAAAGAAGAACAAAGTTGGAGGAATCACACTACCTAATATCAAACTATACTATAAGGCCATAGTAATCAAAACAGCATGGTACTGGCATAAAAACAGACACATCGATCAAGGAAACAGAATAGAGAGCCCAGAAATAAACCCACACCTTCATAGTCAATTAATATTTGACAGAAGAACCAAGCACATACAATGGACTGAAGATAGTTTATTCAATAAATGGTGCTGGGGAAATTAGACAGATATGTGCAGAAAAGTGACACTGGGCCACCTTCTTACACCATAACTAGAAATAAATTTAAAATGGGTCAAAGATGTAAATGTTAGACCCAAAATCATAAAAATCTAGAAGAAAACATAGGCAGCAAAATCTTGGACATTGCTCATAGCAATTTTTTATCAGAGCAATTTTCCCAAACAAGGAAAACAAAAGAAAAAATAAACAAATGGAATTACATCAAACTAAAAAGTTTTTGCACAGCAAAGGATATCATCAATAAAATAAAAAGACAACCCACAGAATGGGAAAACATATTCACCAATACATCTGATAAGAGGTTAATATCCAAAATTTATAAAGTACTTACAAAACTCAACACCAAAAAAAACTAACAATCCAATTAAAAAATGGGCAAAGGACTTGACTAGAGGCCCTTCTTCTCCAAGGAGGACATACAGAGGGCCAACGGAAATATGAGAAGATGTTCAATGTCACTAATCATCAAAGAAATACAAATTAAAACCACAATGAGATACCACCTCAAAAGTGTCAGAATGGTTATCATCAATAAATCAACAAACAACAAGTGCTGGCAAGGATGTGGAGAAAGGGGAACCCTTTTGCACTGTTTTTGGGAATGCAGATTGGTGCAGCCACTGTGGAAAGCAGTAGGGAGATATCTCAAAAAATTAAAAATGTATCTGTCTTTGACCCAGTGATTCCACTTTTGGGGATATATCCAAAAGAACCCCAAACACTAATTTGAAAGAACATAAGCACCACATGTTCATTGCAGCATTGTTTACAATCACCAAGATACAGAAACAGCCCAAGTGTCTATCAGTAGAAGAGCGCATAAAACAACTATGGGACATTACCACAATGTAACACTACTCAGCCATGAAAAAGAGGAAATTTTACCCTTTGCAACAGCATGGATGGACCTGAAGAACATAATACCAAATGAAATAAGCCAGTCACAGAAAAACAAATGATGTACGATTTCACTCATATGTAGAATCTAATGAACAAACTGAACTAACAAGCAAAATGGGGATAGACTCATAGATGGAGAGCAGGATGACAGCTAGTGGTGGGGTGGAAGTTAGAGGGTGAGGGGTGGAGGGATTGAGCAAAAAGGAAAAAAAAACTCATGGACATGGGCAACAGGGTGGTGATTGCTGGGGGGAAGAGGGAATAAGGAGACTAAATGGTAATGGAAAAAATACAATAAAGATTAAGTAAGTAAATAAATGCAAAGCTACAGACACCATAACATTCCACTCCACATTGAAGTGGAGAAATGCCCAAATGCAGCAGCTTCAGCTTCAAGGAAATGAACATGCGTGATGAGGAATGTTCATCTTTGCCAGTTAGAATTCCTATGGTTGTTTGTTTAATGCTGTTTAAGAACTACTGGGTCTCAATATAATCCTGAGTATTGCATAAAAATGTAATTTACATTACATGAAAAAAATAATGCAGGACTTAATACTAGCAACCAAGACCAATCTTCATTAATTTCTTTTAAGACTGTGTTTTAGCCCTGGCTAGCATGGCTCAATGGATTGACTGCCAGCCTGAGAACATAAAGGCCACTGAACCAAAAGGTCACCAAACCAAAAGGTTGCCCATTCAATTCTAGTCAAGCCACATGCCTGGGTTGTGGGCCAGGTCCCTAGTTGGGAGTGTTCAAGAGGCAAGCAATCCATGTTTCTCTCCCTCTCTTTCTCCCTCCCTTCTCCTCTCTCTGAAAATAAAATAACAAGTTTACAAAAAAAAATTGTGTCTTATAAGAAAATACTTAAATGTGTGCATTTATTTTCTGATGTTGAAAAGACACTAAAAGTTTAAAAAACACTATAGAAATAATATTATTTTTTTATCTGCACTGAAATGCTATGTATGCAAATAATGTTAATAAGTCAATGTGTTATGATACCAATAGCAATTTAAAAATCGAAACCAACCATGCTTCTGGCATAAAAAAAATCATACAGTAAAGTAGGTGTTTTCATTCATGTAGAATGACATTAAAACCTATTTTACACTGATTCAAAAATTTTAGAATATTTCTAATATCTCCGATTTGGGGGCACGTAGGTTATCATGTCATGTGTTCACATGTTCACCTATACAAAAGAAAATAGTGACTCTGTATTTGTATAAATCCTTAACTGGAAATGTCCACAGAATTGACTAGTTTAGGTTCGCTTTTTATTGCACATAGACTTCTAGTATTCTCAGTTGTCTATCATTTAAGCTTCCTTTATTTGCATAAATACCTAGGCTATGTTAGATTAATAGTAAGAAGGAGAAGAGTAATGAAAAGAGAGATTGGAATCTGAAGGAGCCAGAGCCGAATTATGGAGCAATCTGCACATTAATCTGAGTGAGGTCACTGACGTCTGCAGACAGGCAGTAGGAGACGGAGCTGTGCTTCAGGAAGAGTTTGACAGCTCATCTGAGGTGACCTGCGAAAGGCAGAAGCCACGTAGGATATGACTGCGATTAAGATGGAGTTAATGAGGGCTCGGATTAGGGAAGTGACAGTGCGATTTAGAGAATCTGAGGTGATTAGATGAGAACGAGTGAAATGGAAATTGACAAGGCTTGGTAACTGATCACATGTGAAAGCCAAGGACACTAGGTACTCCGAAGCAGCACTAAGCCTTCAAGCCTGTGAACAAGACAGGGCCATACACAGAAATTAGTTAATACAAGAATGGGAGTGGATTTGGGGAAATAGAAGTGGAAGGAATTATGGAAGTGAATTTTAACAAGCAAATGGGAAATTTCTTTATCTATATCCAGGAGGTAGTTAGAATATGGAGACTCAGGCTTGAGAGAGAAATCTGGATTCTCTTTAAAAAGAAAGGGAAATTCCTGTTACTTATTCATGCTGAGTATCAGTGTCCTTCCTGAAACCAAACTTGAAGAGAACATGACTTGGTGGAATGGAACGCCAGGTAGCAATGAGTGGAGATGCTCACATGTACCAGATATGAGTACATAATACACTCAAGTACGTGAAAAGAAAGGCCTGTATAGCCATTGTAGGTCTCAATAGATTCCACAGAAAGTAGTTAAACTTACAATATTAATATTACTTTACCGTGGGATATGATGATGTTATTCCCACTGATGAGTCTCTGTTCTTATGATTGATCAAAACACACTTGATCACAGGCAGATCTTGATTTGTAATAGTCTCAAGTATCATTGCTGAAAAAACAACTGTAAAACAAGATAAAAACAATGATGTTGATACATGCACACCTTAAAAAGAAAATTATGTACTTAGCTTGCAACAAAACGACACAACAAAAGGTAATCAAGGGCAAGTGGCCAGCAGGAAAGTATGCAGGAAATAATTTCAGAAGGGTGAGTCTTAACTATACGTCAGGAGCAGAGGCACTTAGATCAGTTGCTGTTCAGCAGAATGTTCTGCAGCGATGGAAATACTCTTTATCTGTGCTGTTGCATGTGGTTGTCATTAGGTACATGTGGGTATTAAGCACTTGAAAAGAGACTGGTCAACTGAGGAGCTGATTGTTTGTGTACAAACCATTTCTTCTTCTTTACAGATGCTTGTAGATCTTTGTGCACTACAACTTTCAAAAGTATGTGCTTTTTTGAGACTCTATATTCATCTGCAGTATTAGATATTCAGGGGGCCTTTTCAATCTAGAAACTCATATTCTTCTCTTTAGAGAAGTTTCCTTGGAATTATTTCCTTGATTCCTTCTCTTTTACTTCCATTCTCCTATTATGGGGATGTTTTCCCCAAATAAGTGATGATCCTTGACAGTTTGCTCATGTATAATAATGCAGCACAAAATGATCGTGTAAGCTCAGTCAGTGTACTTGGTATGACCTGCTGCCTGATCCTCTCCCTACAGTTATCTGTAGGTTTTCTGAGGGGCTGGTCAGCTTCCCCAGAGAGGACCCTTCTCTCTCTTGCCTGCTGCCCACACTGTGGGAGCTGGTGCTGACAATTTATACTCTTTTGGGGTCCTGCAGTGAAAATCAGGTTGCTTCTCAGCTTTCTCAACCCCACCTTATGATTCAGCTTTCTTCATGCACTTTAATGTTTTCAAAATTTTATTTTCTCCATCCCCATTATCTTTGTCATGTTATGTTTATGTCTTAATTTGTTTTGTTTTACTATCATTTGAGTGGATTATTGGTGGACAGGAGGTAAGTGTATGTGTTCAGCCACCTTCGTACCTTGTAATCTGTTTTACAATCTCAGTATTTCAGCTATGGGAACTACATGTTAAGATACATTTACTGGTTTGTTTTTATCTGTCTTTATTATTTTATTCCTTGTTAAAGAATACACAGTATACCAATATTAGTTGGAACTAGAAGTAAAAATTTACTGTAAATCCTGATGTCCTAACAAATGAATCATTGTCATTTCTCTAGAACCTTTCCTATTCATACATACTTTTCAATTAATTGTATTGATAGAGTAGAAATAATTTTATATTCTGACTTAAACACAATATAAGCATTTTTTATGATTCTATGTATAATCAATTTGCATTCCTTTAGTGGATATAAAATGACCCAATTGTTCCCTTGTTTGCATTTGACTGTTTTCCCCTGCCTTTTAAAATACTTCACTAAGCCTTTCACCTTTAAAATATTATTTTCTTAGTATAAATTTCCAGAGGAGGAATAAGTGGATCAAGGATATAAATATATTTCAACGGTTCTTGGTATGCACTGCATTCTTGTTTTCCAGGGGTGCTACACCATTTTATGTTGTGAAATAGAAGGTGAGAAGGTAATTGTTTTATTTACAACCACATTAGTGTCTAGGCATTATGCATTTTTATTTCTCTTGAGAGTTCCTAGTCTTTTAAAGGAAACTAAATGAGCATAACTGCAAGGGCAAGGGCAGAGAGAGGGGAGGGGAGGGAAGGGAAGAGAAGGGAGGGGA